>SKCR01038298.1:0-48784 GCA_019454045.1 Zanthoxylum bungeanum | reverse complement strand
ATAGGTTTTTAGCAGTAAGAAACTAAGTAGTTGGCAAAGTGACTAGTTGAACAAATTATTTACCGATGAATGATTATTTTTTTAGATATTTATCTCAATATGCTAGTGTTATGATGTATGGTATGGTTAAAAATAAAAGGAAAAAAATTGAATAAAAGCATGAGAGAAGAAAGAAAAAATCAGAGTTAAACCACATATAACCGATAAGCATGAAGCTACCCATGGGCGAGTGTTAGGATCACCATGAGGAGAAATGTTACCTTAAAGGGTAGGTGTGTTAAAAAATGAAAAAAATAAAAGGAAGGAAAAAATCATATCATACTGAGCAAAGAAACGCAATTACATAGTACTTTGAGATATCTAGGTTGGTTTGACCCATCGGATCTCAATTTTTGAGACGAAATCATCGAGTTGGCTAACTTAGGAGTCGAACTGTGAATGAACCTTTATACACACACACTGTGAGTCTGGCTTAGATGATTTATTCAAGAACATGGATTTAAGTTGCATTGAATACTTTGAAGGTTCTCTGATTTCATTGATAGTATTCTTTGAGGACAATATTATGCGTAACTATTAGGATTATTTTATTTTCTTTTATTACTTTTATAATTTTTGCATGAATGCATGTGTGTGAATGACGTTTGTGGGTGTCGTCGATGTAAGCTCTCACGAGACTATAACTTGTCCACTAGGGCCACCAAAGGGTTTAAAGGCTTGTTGCATACGCTAGATGCAATCGTGATCCCTACGAAAGTGGCCTAATTAATTTTTTTTATTTTTGTTTGTTTATTTTTATTTAGTCTTTTGCTCAGGACTAGTAAGATCTTAAGTTTGGGGGTGTTTGATAAATGCGGTTTATACCCACTTATTCCTGCATTCGTAGCTTATTAGTTTATTATATTCCGTGTCATTTTAATGTATTTTATATTTTGTTTTATGATTTATTGATATGAAGCATTGAAATATGGATCTTGGAGCAATTGGACTTGTTTTGGGACCTTACTGATGCAACAGAAGTGCGCGGGAAAGGCTGTAACGCAGAAATCAACAGGCCAGAAAAAGTGACTGGTGTCGTGACGCCACTTTTGGCGCCGTGACGCCCCTTAAGAATGCATTCATATATTTTTCTCGAGATTTGAGCGTCGCGACGCTGCGGCAGACGTCCAAAAACTTTAGAAATTGTTATTCTACACGCATAAGGACTTCAGGACTTCCTTATAAATACATAAGCTCGTCCAAAACTTTAAAAGGGAGGTTAATATACAACTCAAGACTCAAAACACATATTTTAGAGAGATCCAAAGAGAAAGATTGAATAGCGACAAGAGGAGATTAATTTGGTGATGTCCGAAGACGAAGGGATTCGATTCGGGTTTAATCTTATAGTTTCTTCCTTTAACTCTAACAATTTCAATTAGATTCATGACCATGCTTTCATTGTTTTATTATTTGGTCATGAACTAAATTTATTATTCCAGAGGATGATGTAGCCAATGCTTGAACCTATGTGTTGTTTGCCAATTTGATTTTTATAAAGTGTTAATTCATTTTATTTATATTCTCTTGTATTTAATGCTTATTGTTTGTTGGCCATAAATTGAGATGATACATGTTTAGAGTCTATCACTCGGGAGAGAAAGATTTTGAATAGGATCTAGAGAATATAATATAGGAGTTTTATAGAGTTCGGGAGAATCTATAATTCATTTGAAGTCGTTAACACAGAATCACAGAGCGTAATGAATTGTTAATTACTAGATTTTTATAGGGATATCGAAGTTTGTAATCGATAATATATTCACTCGGCACTCGGGAGAGGGAGTTAGAATAATTTAGGATTTTTGACTTATAAACAATGCAACTGAATAAGAATTGAATGGCATGACAAATACATAGGGGATAGCTAGGTGAAATCAAACTTTAGAATCTCTCTATTCTTGGATTATCTTAAATAAACATTTTAATATCTCGTTTCTTTAGTTTTTAGTTTTAATATTAGTTTATTCTAAATTTAGTTGTTTTCTGAATAAAGTTAGGAGTATTAATTATAGTATTTAGTGTGAGTTGAATACAATCCATGTGGATTCGACACTTTTTCACTTATCTTTACTAAAATTTGACACTGTAAACTTGCAGTATGATAGAAAATATCACAACAGTGGTTCAGGAGTTTGAGAGTTTCCAAAGCATTATAATACTTAATCCATATTCATTTTTTATCAATTGATGTGGGGTAATATCTCAAATATCTTTGTCACGCTAATCCAAATCGTTTTGTTTGGTACTTGTAATGTAGAATGGTAAAATTTAACCACTTGTGATGAGGTTGACTTTACTACTATATATGCCCACATGCCTAGCTAATTCATACTAAAAATCTAATTTAAGAATTGAGAGTTACCTCAAGTTTATATTATTTAATTCAATAATTATTCTCAATCGAGGTATTATATTTTCTCTATCACTCAGTCACGTGCAAGACAGTCTTTTTTTGGTATTTTTCATGTTACAATGTATTCGGATTGATGCTCTGAACGCCAATTCATATCATATTTATGACCTATTTATGAATACGAATAATCACTTTTTCCATAATATTACTTATTTAATAGCATATTTTATCTTTTATATACATATTCGATCTAATTTAGATTAGATTGAAATTAACTGAGGTTTAGTGATGTATATATTAGACGAAGACCCGAGAATATACAGTAGATACATAATTACAACAAAGTTTGTAATTGACATTGGGAGGTGTCACTACTTGTGGTATATTCTCAAATAAAGTTCATATTCAAGATTTGCTGACATGGGCCAGTTAGTAAAATCCGTTGAGAGTAAAACATGTCGTATATCAAGACTTGGTCCGATGGTTTATCCCACCATGAGTCTATAGAGACTCGTATAGACATATAGATGTTTATTTGATGAGTACCGACGACTCACCAAAAAAATTCCTAATAGATGACACACCAACATCAATATGAATCTTCCCGAGTCGAGTAACATATGTGGTTCTTTGACTTGAGATATCACCGTGGATGTATAAGTGATCCTCCACACTCTAACAACAGTCACATTACCGGTTAATCCAGACCAGATCTCTACTATTTTTTGGGTGTGGATCGATGCTATGATATCTTGTGATGTATTCAGAGAGGATATGTCTGTCCCATATGCGGGATTTAGGTATCTACTTCATAATCCTTTAAATCCTTAACCGAGATATATTGCAAAAACTAGTTCCGAGTATTTATCTAAAGAATCACGAATATATCGCGACTTATATGAAATATACACTATGGAGATTTGACATTCTCATCTTTGTCTGTGGTACAATTCGGATACCCATGACGGAGGGACAATAAGATATGCTTAAAACTTGACTTGTATGGTTCAACGTGGTTATCTATAGTCGTCATAATTTGTGAATGGGCAAATTATAGACAGATAATGTGTTTCGTGATAGATATACTTGAACATAAATAGTCTCACCAATAAAGTATACTTGTAGAGCATTAGGGCAATTAATTACGAATAATATGGATTATTTGTAATTTTACACATGTCGGGGTATTTTTATATCTAATGTGTATATGTATAAGATACATAATTTGATTAGATACATATTGAATTTTGACACTTGTCAAATAAATAATTATTTTTTAATTAAAATTTAATTAATTTAATAATTATTTATTATGAAATATTCCATAATTAATAAAAACTTATAAGATAAGCTTTGGAAATTCGGTAAAAATTTGGCCATTTATTTGACTTATGTTTGTCCAAGTTTTTATGTTGTAAAAATGATAAAAATATCCCTCTCTTGTCTATTTAAAATGCAACTTTCGTCACTATTCATAGGGTGAAAATTTTGGCTTAATTTTGGCTTTTTTTTTTTGGTGGTGGTGGTGGTGGTGGTGGTGGTGGAGAGAAGAGAAACCGGGTATATAGTCTCAGCTCTTAGCTGATTGTTCGGGCTCCAACTCGATTTCTGTGACAATTGAACTTTTATTATTATATATGTATATTATGAATATATATTTTACATATGACAATTATTTTGAATATTTGTTATATTAATACAGGTATTTATAGCAATTAAAATAATAATAATAATAAAGTTATAAAAACTTTAATTAAAATATCGATGAAATACCGACGAAAATTGCTATTGTTAAATTACCTACTGATAATTATTAAATATAATAAATAAAATACATACTAAACTTTCAATGAAAATTATGTCGGTAACTATCGATGGAAATTATGTGGGTAAGTAGTCTCCATTGAATCATTATATCACCGAGAAAAAATGTCACAATTTGACGATGAAATTTCTATAGGTAGTTATCGACAGAAAAAAAATTTCATCAGTGAAAATATCACCGATAATATTTTTACCGATAGAATAATTATCTTGATTTTCTGTCGATAAATGAATTTATCGATGCTTTTTCATTAATTACTGATAAAAATTTTCGTTGGTAATTGAATACTTTATATATATATATATATATAATTAAAGTATGGGCTCATTCTACATGAGTCTAACTCTAATATCATATAAAAATTTATGGGTCCGACTCATACTCAAAAACATATTTGAAGAGTTGAAAATTCTCTAATTCTCATATATTTTAACCTAAATTTTTATCAATAATATTCCTAAAAAGTTTGAATTAGTATGGTAGTTGTATGATCACATGCATCAACTCTATTATTGGAACTGCCTTCAGGATCATTAATGTGATCCTAGCATCTAGAAAAAAAAAATGAAGAAAAGAAAAGAAAAGCTCACATTTAAGGAAGAAGCTAAGCTTGTGAATGAATAATGGCAAATGACTTGTTCCATTTTTATGTAATTATACAAGAAAGTATAAACGAAAATAGTAAACTTTTTTTTTAAAAAAAAAATAGAAAGAAAATAGTTTCCTCTGAAAAAAAAAATAAAAATAAAAAAGAAAGAAAGAAAGAGAGTTGCTAATTGCAGATGAAATTGTTGACACTGCCATATCTCCTAACATGTATTTATGGTATAAGAATCCAAATGTGTTACTTGGGAGCATCAAAATCTTGCATTTTATTCTGAATAATTGTGTAACGACTCAGCTACTTAGTCATATATGGTATGTTTTCACGATTTAGGATGATCCGATTATGAAATTCTAGTTTCTTATGGTTTTGTTTTTTGATATGGACTCAGACGACTCATTCAAAAAGTTTTCAACTAGTTAAGAGAGTTAACTACTTATAACGATATAATCATAATCCCATCGAAGCAATGTGGGATTCTATTGTGATAATGCCAAAAATAAAATCATGAGGGGTTAAGGGTTGTGTTATTAGGATAATTCTTGAACCGTTAAAGCGGATAATATCTTATTAGTTGAGTCGGACCTTACAAGTTATCTTGAAATAAGATTTCGAATTAGATGAGAATTCTAATCATTCCAATTTCTTTATCCTAATAATAAAATTGAAGATTCAGAATAAATGTAAGAGATATTACCATTAGAAATAACATATGGATACAATAATATTTTATTATTATATTTTTATAAAACCTTACATTTTAGTATAATAAATATTAAAATTTTATGTTTTGTAAATATATAATTGTAAAATCTAATATTTTGTAATAAAATATAAAAATTTATAAAAATATAATAATAAAATATTATATCTTAATATTTATTATATTAATTTATTATTTTTCAATATCAAACCGATGAAATGATAATATTGCAAAATTTAAACCGTATATGTTGTGAATAAATACATGAGTTTCGTTGTGATACAATCCAGCCATACAACAATTTCCTTCCTTTCCAATGCAAATTTAGCTAGAAAATAAGCAGATGCATTATAGGTTTCGGATATGTAGGTGCACTTAAAATTTTGAAAGCTTTCGCCTGCATCAAGAATATTTGTTATCATCCAAATCATTTCTATAATGCTGCCGTTTTTGTTGTTTATCAACTCTATGACTCCATGAGCATCAGATTCCACCGTCACTGAGTTCAAACCCGCTTTAAATGTCGGGGCTGAATTTGATTTACTAAAAAGAGTAAAAATAATAATAATAATAATAATAATTCGAAGGATCCATTAAAACTGCCATGGATGGTCCATTAACCATTTCACTCTTTTGGATTGTGCAAAAAAAAAAAAAACTAACCAACTAGAAGCCTGCCAAGTGTCCTCTTCAAAACGCCAATCACTATCCACGCGCAATCACAGAGCGTGGAAAGTACGTGCACTCTTAACACTCTCCGTCATCCACTCTGTCACTCAATCACTTAACATTATATCATCACTCCGGAGTCACCGTCACCGTCACCGTTACCGTTAATATCGAGTACTTTCTCTAATATGGACCCCAAAATGAATTCAAACAAATATAGGAAAATTTGGCGTCACCAGATTTCGCCACGTATAATTGGCTTTTACACGTTTCACGCTCCTTCCTCGCCTTCACTCGTGTCATCTCGTACGTGCGGTCCAATGGAATTAAATGAACATTACGAAACTAACATCTGGGCCCCGATTGTTTATGAAATTGTATTGGAAGACATAATTTATATATGTTCTCTATAAAGGTCATTATTGTGAGCCACAATTTGTGATATTATTTGTAATCCCAACAAGAAATTGACAGGTTCAAAGTAGACCTAAAATAACATAATGATTAATCGTTTCACATATATATAATTCATTTAAAAATCATGTTAGGTTTGAGTTTAGAGTCAATTTATTTATGAAAATAATTTTATTTTTTTGGGAATTGTTGGAAACTCCGCCACCAAACCACAATTTTCGGGCTTAAGTGAAGTGTGTAAAACTTTCGATTGTCCCAAGTTCCTATAAAAAATACACTCTCTGAATTCGAATCCAAGACCTAAATGTGAGATCTTGAACCATACACTATCAAACCACGCCTCTTGGGGATAAAAATAATTATTTGTGTTTACTTATTTATTATTCCATAAAACTCTTTTGCTTGGTATGTTTAAAAAAATTGAAATATTTGATGAAAATCCGATTGGACTGTAATAATTTAATAAACCTAAAATCAGATTACTTGAAGAAATATTTGTTTCAAAATTTTTACCAGTATAGGTACCAGCTTAGATCATCATAATTTAACACCACTACAACAGGAACTCATGTGAACAGAAATAAAAAACCATATCTTTAATTGCGATTCTATAAAAAATCAGGGACCAAATTATAATTACTCTCTTTGCTCCACTCTGAGTTAGTTATATGTATTTTGCATGGCTAAGCTTCACTATAAAACAAGCACCAATAATAATTCTGTATGTGGGCCACCGCCCACTCACTGAATGCCACGTGTAGCTAAAAGCTCGCACTCTCTCTATATAATCATGTTATGTTAATTGCTGCAAGCACAACACTTACAGATTACAAAGCTTGATTTTTGAATTTTGATTGTTGAGCGATTTTGAAGGAGAGTTGAGTTCAAAAACAGCAAGAAGAAATAAACTCTTCTTCTAAAAAATTTTCAAATCGTATTTTTTGAGCAATTTTTTCGCTGAAGTTTTAATTTTTTTTAATTTTCTCGAAAATTTTCCTGAGAAAATGTTCATTGAAAAGTTCAAGGTTGATAGCCCAAATGTGAAGTATACAGATGATGAGATTCACTCTGTGTACAATTATGAGACCACTGAGCTTGTCCATGAGAATAGAAATGGCACTTATCAGTGGATTGTCAAGCCCAAAACTGTCAAATATGAGTTCAAAACTGATGCTCATGTCCCAAAACTAGGGTATGTTCTAAAAAAACAATTTTTTTAAGCAAAAGATTCAATTTGTTTCATTATCATGAGGTTAATTTTGGTGGGTCAATTTCAAAATTAAATTTTTTCATACATTTTTCTTGATTTTGATAGGGTTCTGCTTGTTGGCTGGGGAGGAAACAATGGTTGTACTCTCACTGGTGGTGTTATAGCAAATCGAGAGTGAGTGTGTTTTTGATTTTTTGACTAATTTTTAAAAGATAATTTTTGCTTTTGCATGTGCAATTTTTCTTTATTGATATATAATTGTTGTTACCACAGAGGAATCTCCTGGGCTACAAAGGACAAAGTGCAACAAGCCAATTATTTTGGTTCACTTACCCAAGCATCAACAATTAGAGTTGGATCTTATAATGGGGAAGAGATTTATGCTCCATTTAAGAGCATTCTCCCTATGGTAATTGTGTTAAAATGAACTGGGTTGTTGTCAGTTTTCCATAATTGCTTCTAAATCAAGTAAAAATTTCAATTTAATTTGCTTGTAAATTCAGGTGAACCCAGATGACATTGTGTTTGGAGGATGGGACATAAGTGACATGAACTTGGCTGATGCCATGGCTAGGGCTAAAGTGTTTGACATTGATCTTCAAAAGCAATTGAGGCCCTACATGGAATCAATGGTCCCACTTCCTGGAATCTATGACCCTGATTTCATAGCTGCCAATCAGGGGTCACGTGCCAACAACGTGATCAAGGGAACAAAGAAAGAACAAATGGAGCAAATCATCAAGGATATTAGGTACATTTATAGTTAATTACTTGTTTTGGCTTCTAGGGTTTTAATTAATTTGCATCCTTCTGTGGAAAAAAAGGTATTGATTTGTGTGTGTTTGTGTTAATTAGGGAGTTTAAGCAAAAAAACAAGGTGGATAGAATTGTTGTGTTGTGGACTGCTAACACTGAGAGGTACAGTAATGTGGTAGTGGGGCTAAATGATACAATGGAGAACCTTCTTGCTTCGTTGGAGAAAAATGAAGCTGAGATTTCTCCTTCCACCTTGTTTGCTATTGCTTGTGTTCTTGAAAATGTCCCTTTCATCAATGGAAGCCCACAAAACACCTTTGTTCCAGGTTCTTTAAACTTTAGGATCTTCTCTTACGTTTGTTAGTTCAGTTGAAGTTGATAAAGTTTGCAATTTCGATTTGGTTTTGTTAAATTGGATCTTGGTTTGCAGGGCTGATTGATTTGGCTATTAGGAGGAACAGTTTGATTGGTGGAGATGACTTCAAGAGTGGCCAGACTAAGATGAAATCTGTTTTGGTTGATTTTCTTGTTGGGGCTGGAATCAAGGTATAAGAAGAGTTTAGGTTCTAATGACACTGTTCATTCTTACAAGTACTTTTTAACTTTATTGAATAAGTATATTGATGATATGATAATACACAGCCAACATCAATAGTAAGCTACAACCACTTGGGAAACAATGATGGCATGAATCTCTCCGCTCCTCAAACCTTCCGCTCCAAGGAGATTTCCAAAAGCAATGTTGTTGATGACATGGTCTCCAGCAATGGTATCCTTTATGAGCCCGGTGAACATCCCGACCATGTTGTGGTCATCAAGGTAACCTCGCCTTGATTATTAAACAAAATGATAACAATGGTCATGTATATATCCTTGTATGTTTGAGCAAGTTTGGCTCGTTAACAGAGCTCTTATCACAATGTAATGAAAATACTTTGTAACTTATTGGTGGGTCTCTGACTGACTCTTGTTGTGTGGTGGGGGTATATGTGTTTGTATAGTATGTGCCATATGTTGGGGATAGCAAGAGAGCCATGGATGAGTACACATCAGAAATTTTCATGGGAGGCAAGAACACCATTGTCCTGCATAACACGTGCGAGGATTCTCTTTTGGCTGCTCCCATTGTTCTAGATTTGGTTCTGCTTGCTGAACTCAGCACCAGGATCCAGCTCAGAGCTGAAGGAGAGGTTTGTTTATTGCCTTTTACTTATGTCTCTCCAGCATTAGAGTTTTATAACATTATAGATCTTTGCTTTATGGAATGTTATTGGTTTCTTTAATGACTCGAGTTCAATTTTTCAGGGCAAATTCCACTCTTTCCACCCTGTGGCTACGATTCTCAGCTACCTCACAAAGGCCCCTCTTGTAAGTACAAAATGACCATCCATTTGGGTTAAAGCTTGCTTACATGCTTGTGGCACAAGAATGTTGATCGAACTTGATGAACAATTGGTAAATGAACTTATTTTCCTTTGAAAATGCAGGTTCCTCCTGGCACACCGGTGGTGAATGCGCTGTCAAAGCAGCGCGCAATGCTCGAAAACATTCTGAGGGCTTGCATCGGTTTGGCTCCCGAGAACAACATGATTCTGGAATACAAGTGAAGAAACTAAGGAGAAAAGCGGAAGGAACCATGTACCCTTTCTCTGATGTTCATTTTAATTACAGATGGTATTGTCTCTGTGTCATGAATTTGTGGTTAATATCAGTGGTCATGTGTTTGCTCTCTATTTTTCTGATGAAGGTGCTGAGTAGCCCCATTGTCTTTGTAGCTCATTTTGGAGCAGGCAATCTCTTGTATTGCAACTAAGATAATATATGAAAGTTCATAAATATGCTTGTTACAGCAAATTTGAAAATGGGGAGCAATTTCACAATGCTGCATTTATTGAATGATCAACCAAGCATTAGGTAACTGATTCATCACCCTGGTCATAGATTCTTCTTCTGATGATGATGATATGATCAATCACTCGATTGGAATAGGATTGATCAACTTTTGGGTTTTTTTTTTTAGAAAAAGGGACAGAACAATTAAAATGGTATCTGTTATCTCTTCCTCCATTGCCTGCAACCATATGGAGAGCTCATAACTTTTGGTATATTGACAAAATTGATGGGCCACAATTGGATTCACAAGCTTGCTGATGAACAATCTAGGAAATTGCCCTGCTTAATTATTGAATGTAGGACAGTTGTCCCCTGTAACTTTCAGTGTGATAGAAGGATGATTTTGTACCCAAGGCTTCTCCCATTATGGGTTTTGGTCAGGAAAAAACAATAACAACATGAAAGAAAAAAAATTTATTGTTTGGGTTTGGTGAGGTAAGTCATCTCTGCTTGGGTGAATGGTAAATTTTTTATTACTAATATTTAGATTAATCTCCCTTAATTATAATATATAAATTATTTTAAAATCTGATTTAATGAGATGTCGCCTTTATGATCGGTTGGACTTAATTAAATTGATTTTAACCTGACTAAATTGGATACCGTCTTTATGGTCGGTTGAAATTAATCATAAATTTGACTTAATCAGGATACCGTTTATATAGTAGGTTGATAATGTCATGCAAAGTTTATATATTATAATAAGGGAGATATCTAAATTAGAAGTAATAAAAGTGGATCATCTAACCCTAACATTTTCTTTATTGTTAATTTATGTTTTTAATTTACAAGCTTTACTTTATGTCATTTACTTTATTTATGTCTTTAATATTCCTAAATATATGTGGTAACTAAACCCCTTATCTAGGGTTGTGATGAATTCCAATATCACCGGCTTATAAGGGTTATTTTATGATTTGGGTAAAATAAATGTTTATTTATTGAGTCTTAAGCTCAATGTTTCTTATTAAATGACCACTAATAAGATTGATTTTGTAAACTTAAAATGAACTTGACGAAATGATTTTAGGTTTCAGCCTTAGACTCAATAGCTCACGATTTCACCTTAGGGCATGGTGACCCTTAGGTAGATTTCCTTCCACAATTGGAACTTAATCTTAATGAATTCAGGTAACTTGATTAACATAGATATATAATTAATTGGGTTATTTGGGTGTTTACATCTGACCATCGACATAGGCTTTTGCATAATTTTGTGCTCCAAGTTAATAAACCGTTATATTGCACAAACATGAGATAATCACTTCATCTTTAAAAAGATATTGGAATGATTCACAACCCTAGATAGTTTTATAATATTGAATTTTCTTTTAATTTACTTTCACACTGTTTTATTTACTTGTTTTCAGATAAAAATCATCATCCAAACAACAATCAATCTATTAGATACGCGTAAGCATTTAACATCATAAATTAATAGCTAAGATATTAAGTCCTCGTGAGATCGATACATTTTATACTACTTGAGCGATACATGCTCTTGCGTTACATGTGTGTTTACCACCGATCAGTAATGATTTGGTAAAGGCCTATGGTAACGTTTTGGTAATGGTTAAACATGTTTTAAAGTAAAACATCAAAATCGCGACCGATTGTCCTATATCGTATACCAAGACCGAGGGCCCTTTTTTTTACAGTAATTGATTTATCAAATGATAGTGGTTTGTATTAGAACCGAAGTTCTTACTGGATTTTCATTTTTATAAAAAATATCATTGTATTCATGCATGAAAATTTCTTGTTGAGCTTAGGCTCACTGGGTCCTGTGCTGCAGGTGATCACCATTTGGAAGAATATGATGATCTAGTGGTTGGTGGTTGCGCGACAGATCCATGATGGTGACTCATATGACAAGGGTAATAAGTCTTATTAGGGTAATAAGTCTCCGGGGTGATTAGGTTTCGGAAGACCTAGTTTGATACTTTAGTTTATGCGGTATACTTTATGGGATTGAAATGAATCATTTGTCTTATATAATTGAGCATTAATTTAATAATATTGGGTTATTTGTTTAAGTATTTAAGCAATTTAAGGATATAATAAAAAGGTTGGTAGTGTTCCAGCTAGGGATGGCAACTGATAGGATTTGGTGCGGGTTTGCCATCACCAAACCCTCATCATACCCGCTGCGGATTTTAATTTTCATTTCCAAACTCGTACCCGTATATAAAAATAAATTACCAAACCCGCATTGACACCCAACGAAATTTTTGCTGGTTTTTAAAAAATCATCATATTAAATTAATAATTGAATAGAACTAGAACTACATATTGTCACATTTTCTGTAATCTTTGTGAGTGTGAGAGAGAGAGGAATAAATCAATTAAAACGGTGCAAGAAGATTGTCAGTTCTCGTCACTTGAAGTGAAAGTAGATTACCAGAAGCAGAAGACGTAGGTTGATGGAGAATATGAGGATAATAAATGCGACTGGGATTTTAGATTTGTGTTTTAGGTTTTGTGAGTCCTTTTATATGAGTGAATTTTCTTTATCTTAAAAAATATAAAATAAAGAATTTAAGTTTGTGGATAGTGGCAGATATCCATGGGTTTTATTTAATTACCAAACCAGCAACGAATTCTCAAATATTTAGGAAATCACACTTATTAGGGATAAAATTTTACGAGTTTGCGGACGAAATTACCATCTCTAGTTCCAACTCTGTACTCCTTTGGGTAAGGTGGCTATAGGTCGGGGCGTTACAATAACCTACCCTAAATGACGCGGTTATGGTTCCAGACCATGTTAAAGCGGTTCATTTCCTTGTGGTTCCGGTTCTATCTGGAACCGTTACACACCCCTAATCATGATTCGATATATACGTAGTCTTACTCTTTTTTTTCTTTTTTTTTTTTACAAATAGATTATTTTGATGATTCATTATGTTAACATTACACCAATACTCATTCCCTAACTTTCTAGTATGATATGGAACATTAAATTGGTAATTTTATTTAATTTTGGTAATAGAATCCACAGTATATTATATTCAATTTTCAGCCATTTTTTTCCTGGAACCAAATGTTGCAAAATATGGTCCAGCTTTTGTTTGCTTCTGTTTCAGAATACACATGGTAAATCGCTGACCCACAATAATTGAAGTGCTATTTGGACATTAATGGTTGAATCTCTCTATCAATAAAATTTCACCATTTTTCATATTATGTGAACTTTAACTGGTTTCTGGGTTAGGCTAAGTTCAGCTACCATTTCCTCTAAACAATTAGTAAGATAAAACAGGTGTGAAAAATATTATATTTTATAATTTTATCCATTTTTAATTATTTTATTGAATTAATAATGATAAAAAAAAATGTTAATTATTTTATCGTAAGAATAAATATGTAAAATTATAAAAATATTCTCTGACTTTTGACCTCAAGGGATGTTGGAGTATTATGAAAATAATAAGGGAATATGTTGCTAAAAATATAAACACTAGGGAGAAAAGTGACATTTTCCCTAAATTTTAAAAGTCTACGAATATTTTAACGAAAATGTAATAAAATATTATTTTACTTAAGTTTAGTAGGTAAAATATAATATTTTAAAATTTATAATACCCAATTATTATTATTATATAATAAATTTAGTTGTAAAATGTTATTAACCTTCTTGATTAAAAGCCGTTGATCATTTATTTGTTTTAGCTGCCATATTTACTGCCACCCATTTCCTACTTAAAAAGAAATTGGTGGGTTTTTTTTTTCAATATTCTGGTTTATGCCAATTAGTTTTACATCAGCATGGTAAAAAATTCTTCATAAATATTTTTTTTTCAAGATAAGTGTGGGCAAAATTTAAATTTAAATTTTTTTATTTTTTTTATCTCCCCAAAAATTTGAACACAAGTGGTGAACTTGAGAACGTGTTGTGTTGGGTGACTGGAACTCTGCAAATGATACGTATAATTTTAATGTCATTAGTGTTGATCAAGAATACCTTTTTTTTTTTTTTGAATCATTCGAAACTTGCCGTAAAATCTTCCTTTTCGGGCTTAAACGGAGTAGGTAAAATCCCCGATTGTCCCAGGTTCTTACAAGAAACGCATTTTCTGGATTCAAACCCATGACCTAAAGATGAGATCTTGAACCATACACCATCAAACCACACCTCTTGAGGCTTGATCAATAATATTCTAAAGAACAAGTTATTATTTCAGAAATTCAACTCAGGAAGGACTGAGTTCTAACTTCTAATAATAACACAATTTGTTTTTTTTTTTTAAATATATAAGTATATCATGTATCAAAATTCTTAAATACTTTTAAATTCCATGTGTAAAACCTTAAAAATTTAAAATTTAAAATAACTATCTAAACAAACTTGAAGCAATTGCATATTTCTATTAAATCTTTTTTTCTTTTTGGGCTTTGAACTACATATATGTAGCTGTTCTTGGGCTATTTCACTTTTGTATAGAATGGAGGTCCAATCTCCAATACAAATCTTAAAGGAGCTTCTAAATTCTAACAAGTAACAAACTCCCTTGTAAAAGTCTTATAAAGCCCCTCGTTTTTATATTTATAATCTTAATCCTAAATAATTACATTTGAAGATATAAAGATGTGTTATTAAACCCCACTCCACTCTCTCTCTCTATATATAATTTAATAGGGGTGAGCAAAATCGGTTTCGGTTCCGGTTCCGCATGGAACCCGAACCGACCCGGAAAAATTCGGTTCCTAACGAAGTGGAATCGAAACCTATCTAATTAAATATGGTACCCTATTAATCGGTTCTAAATTGATTTCGCATTGAACCGGAACCTACCCAACTAAATAAGATACCATATTAATCGGTTACAATTCGGTTCTGATCCAGCTGAGCACACCATGAATCTTCTGTAGCAATATGAGAGAAAACATACCAGTTCGATTCTAAATTTAGTTTCAGAAACTGGTTCTCTGGTCCGGTACCAGTTCCTCCATTTTGGAACTGGTATCGGACCGGTTACAACCGATTTTGGTTTCAAACCAGGAGAATCGATCCAGTTCCGGATAGAACCAGAACCGGTGCTTAATCCTATATAATTATTCTCTCATACGAATGTCTGTACGAAAATTTCGAGTGAACACACAAGAAAATACCGATACCTTCTCATATTTGAAGATAAACACCTAATAGTATATATATATATATTGTTGTCAAAATTGGTGTCATTAAACAGTAATATAATTTGCAAACAAACAGATCAAACAGCGAAATTAGATCTAGATGCATGAAACCCTAAAACCAGAAAACCTTTAAAACAAACCAGAAAATAGAGATTGCAGATTTGTCCAAGTCGAGATGATCTCTGTCCTTAAGAACTTATTGGCTCCGTCACAGGTGCTTTACGGATTCGTTTTACCAACGTTCTCCCAGGATTACTTGGATTCTTCTTGTTCAAGGAGCACTCCTTAACAAGTGTATGAACTTGGATCCAAATGGTGGATCTCTCTCTCAAAACAAAGAAAACAAACACAATGCCTTTTCCATTCTTGGATATTAATTGTATATCTTCTGTATATCCTGTATGGAATAAAAGCCTTCTTATATAAGGCATGGAGGGATGCCAATAGGGCACCCCTTGGGGTGGGTTGCAACCCTCCAAGGATTGCAACCTCCCATACACCCTTTGGGAATTCCAATGGTACACATATACATATACACATCATATTTAATGAATTTGAGAAATTTACAACAATCCCCCACAATTCTTCAAATATTCATTCAGGCACGTGAGAGAGATACCGTGAGCTAAAGCTGCATCGAAATAGGTAGCTTTCGCCTTGAACCTTTCCTAGTGAGTGACAATCGGATTTACTTGGCAAACCAGTGACCCATAGTCTTGAACTGTTCTGCCGTTGGTGTAAACCAAGACAATTGCCAACACACAGCTTTAATTCGACCATTTACCCGTTCTACGGTTGTGTTCATTTTTGGCCCTGAACAACGGTCCTGGATTCATCAAGCACTTTAGGGTAACCCGCCTTTAAAGATTCCCATGGAAGCGGCCTCACTTCTTACTTGAAATAGGTGATCTACTATGAAGAGGTAATCTGTCTTTACCCCCATTAGGACTCATCTCCTAATATAGTGATCATTAAAAGCCTTAGCTTATCCTAACCAATGACAGACAGCACTCAGCGTCATTATCGGAATGGGAAAGAGTACGAAACTCTTCAGTGCTCGTTTTGAATTGCACAAATTTTCTGTTGTCCCTTTTGAACCTAGATCTTGGGATCTCCAGTCAACTAGGTTGGGTTTCCACAGTGACAATTCTTAGATTATAGGCTTCAAGCCCATTCCCATCGATGACTTCTCAACTTGCTCTCGAGGTAAACCTTTAGTTAGTGGATCCGCTAGGTTTCCTTCGACTCAACATAATCGATCGATATTATGCTACTTGAGAGCAGTTGACCTATGGTATTGTGTCTCCGACATATGTGTCGAGACTTACCATTATACATTGTGTTTTGGGCTCTCCCAATAGCCGATAGGCTTTCACAATGTATGCTAATCGTTGGCACCGGTTTGGCCCAACTAGGAATATCCTCCAGGAAGTTTCTAAGCCATTCTGCTTCTTCCGCTGTTTTGTCTAATGCTATGAACTCTGATTTCATAGTAGACCGGGCATCACATGTTTGCCTCGAGGATTTCCATCACACGGCTGCATTACCAAGTGTGAAAAAAAATCCAACCGTAGATTTGGAATCCACTATATCAGATATCCAGCATCGTTGTATCCCTCTAGAACAGCATGATATCTCTCGTAATGTAGCCCATATTTTGAAGTTTCTTATACCTCAAAAACACTTACTATGGCTTTTCCAGTGGTTATGTCCTGGATTGCTAGTATATCTGCTAAGCCTATTCACAGCTTGAGCGATATCACTTCGTGTGCAATTCGTGAGATACATCAGACTTCCGATGATCCTTGAATACTCTAATTGCGATATACTTAAGCCAGTATTCTTTGATAGAGGAAAAGTTAGGTTAGCTACTCCCAAATCTTTCATATCAAATTTTCTGGTTAACACTTTCTTGGTAAACTGAATCAATTCATGATTATTACCAATTATCAGCATATCGTCTACATAGAGACAGACAATGACATATCATTCTTGAGTTGATTTGGTGTATATACACTTATCAAACTCATCGGTTTTAAACCCACTTGACAACATCTCTTTGTCAATGTTCTCATGTCATTGTCTAGGTGATTGTTTTAATCCGTACAAGGATTTTACAAGTTTGCACACCTTTTGTTCTTATCCAGGAACATTAAACCCTTCTGGTTGTTCCATGTAAGTCTCTTCAGCCAATTCACCATTCAAGAATGACGTCTTTACATCATTTTGATGTCTTTCAAGACCAAATATAGCTGCTATGGCTATAAGCATTCTACTGATGTGATACGAATCACTGGTGGATATGTGTCAAAGTAGACAAGGTCTTCTTTCTGTCTATAATCTTTTATGACAAACCTCGCCTTGTACTTATCTATTGATCCATCCATTTTCATCTTTCCATTTGTAGCCCAGTGGCTTACAACCTGGTGGAAGATCAACCAACTCTCAAGTATGGTTCTGTAGGATTGAATCATTCTCATTGTTCATAGCCTCTTTCCACAGAGGTGTCTCCGTAGAAGACATAGCTTTCTCATAGCTTCGAGGCTCAGTTTCTAACCAGTATGTCAGAAAATCGGGTCCAAATGACTTAGACGACGTCTAGGTTCATTTGCCTCAACATTTCCATGTTAATTTGACTCTTGGTCAATCTGATCACTATCATTGACAGTATCAACAGTTCTTTTGAGAGACTCTCTTCTTCGTCTTTCCCTACAAGGAAATGTCTCTTCAAAAAATATTGCATTCCTTGACTCAATCATCACATTTGGATTGATGTCAGGAATCTCATTCTTGTGTACCAAGAATCGATACGCACTACTGACTTTGGCAAGACACCCCCACAATTTGAGCTATTTGTAGAAAGGTACGAAACTTTTCCACAATTCATATGGTGTCTTGTCTAGTCTTCTGTGAGGAAGCTTGTTCAGAACGTAGTTCGCGGAAAGCAAGGCTTCCCCCCACAAGTTCTGGGGCAGACCCGAACTTGTCAACATGGCATTCATCATTTCCTTCAACGTTCGGTTTTTGCGCTCCGCACTTTCGTTCTGTTGAGGAAAATAAGGAGCAGTGGTTTCGTGAATAATTCCGTGCACAGAACAATATTCACCGAATGGTGAAACGTATTCACCACCTCTATCACTCCTGATTCTTTTGATTTTCTTGCCAAGTTGATTTTCAACTTCGCTCTCAGTGTATAAAGCTCTCAATAGCTTCAGCTATGCTCCTCAGCAAATACACTTCACTGAATCTTGTGCTTTCATCGATAAAAGTGACAAAATATTTTTACCGCCTCTTGTTTGCACAAAATTCATGTCACATACGTCAATGTGTACAAGTTCCAAGGGTTCAGAACTTCGTTCTATGATGTTCTATGTATTTTTGCTTCAACACATGCCTCACACTCATGTTGGCTATCAATGCAAATTTAGGTATAAGGTCCATGTTAATTAATGTATCATAATTAACATGTCCTAACCTCTCATGCCATACATTTTGTGACTCAATAATATAAGCAGAAGCTTCAGCTCTATTAATAGCACAATTGACAGTCATTGAAAAGACCCTCAGCGAGGTATCATTTTCCTACATAGACATCATTTCTGGTCAATACAATCTTGTCAGAAACAAATACAAACCCGAGACCGAGTTCTTTCGAATATCTGGAACATGCAAACATTATTATATGTAAGCTCCGTTCCGGATATCATTTTCAGAACTACTGTGCCTTGTCCAACCACTCTAGAGGTAGACGAGTTTCCCATTGTCAGATGATCACCGCCATCGACCTTTCTGATACGAGGAAAACATCTTGCTATCAGCACAGATATGACGAGTAGCCCTAGAGTCTACCCATCATTCTCTCGGATTCCCAACCAAGTTGGCTTCAGTTACCACTGTTGAGAGATTCATTTCTGAAATCTCATTAGTTAACTGCTCATCTTCAGTGACATAGGCCTCTTTTATCCTGCCATTGTCCTGAGATATCTTGTTTCTGCAGTCCTTTGTCATATGACCGCTCTTTTCACAGTTGTAGCACTTCCCATTGAACTTCTTGTTCGCTTGGGAAGAATCAGCTTCACTGTTCTTTCTTTTCTTGCCACCCTTTACATCCTCAAAGATGTTGGTCTTAGACTTCATAATCTTGTAGCTGGCCTACTCGGACATCATGTTGTCCTGTTCGATTCTCAATCGAACTCCAAGGTCTTCAAGGCTCATCTGCTTGTTTTTGTGTTGCAGATAGCTCTTGAAGTCCTTCCATGATGGAGGAAACTTTTCAATTATGGCGGCAACTTGAAACATCTTACAGAGTTTCATTCCCTCATCCAGTATTTCATGAATGAACAATGGCAGTTCACCCAACTGAGACATCACCGTCCTTGAATCTACCATCTTGTAGTCCAGGAACCTACCCACGACAAATTTCTTTTGTCCGGCATCTTCGGTTTTGTACTTCTTCTCGAGAGATTCCCAGAGAACCTTCACAGAAGTCATGCCTTGGTACACATTGTACATGGTATTGTCAAGACCACCCAAAAGGTAGTTCTTGCATAGGAAGTCTCCAGACAACCAAGTCTGTTTTCGCTATTCCTTGGCCAATTCAGATTCACCCTCCACAGGACCCGGAGGATCTTTGAGGAATTTAGCCAACTGAAGAGTTGTTAGGTAGAACAGCATTTTGCTCTACCACTGTTTGAAACTTGCCCCACCAAATTTCTCCGGCTTTTCTCCGTGAGAGACCGGTATTCTTTGATATTTCCGCTAGCCATTTGTAACTGGAAATTCAACAGGGTTCAATCAGTCTACGAAAGACGAATTGCACAACGATCAACGAATGATCTTGTTCAAAGTGATGTACTAGGTAGTCACTTGTTGTTCTAATGGACGAAAGTTCCAATAAACACAAGTCATTGAATTTTAACTAAAGATACTTAAGGAAAATTGAACGAACGAATATTCTTCGAACACCTTTTCCAATGGGATCTTTTAGCAATTCACAACCCAGATTTACACTCTTCCAATAGCACAATTAATACGATAAGTGTAGATATATAAATGTCAATCAAGATTGGATGGAATTACTTGTGCAAAATTACACTTTAAATTCTCAACCAATTATGCAACACCCAATCAATTTCAACTTTATCACTATGTGTATGCTTGTGATAATTGAACAACTTAATAATAACTTAAATCTATACTACCAAGATTAATGTGTTTACAGTATATGACTAACCGAGTTAATATTAATTAAAGTTTGTAGTTTATGATACTTACAGGACAAAGTCGTTAGTGTCACGTTCGTATCTACGTTCGAACGAGACTGTCCAGTGTGTGTGCGTTCGTGTTGCGTTTGATAACGCGTTCGAACGAAGTGTTTCCAGAGAGTTTACGTTCGCGTAGCGTTTGATAACGCGTTCGAACGAAGTGTTTCCAGAGAGTTCACGTTCGAGTAGCGTTTGATAACACGTTCGAACGGTGTGATTCCAGAGAGTTCACATTCGTATAGCGTTCGTGAACGCGTTCGAACGGAACGATTCCAGAGAGTTTACGTTTGAGTTGCGTTTAGGACGCGTTCGAACGTTCTAAGGCAGAAGGCTTGCGTTCGAGTTGCGTTTGAAGACGCGTTCGAACGTTCTAACGAAAATTCAAATATTTAGCCTTCGCGTGCGTCGGGCGTTCGAACGCCCTACTGGTTTTTCATGCACAGTTCGTATTTTCCAGAAAATATTCAAACCCTAACATGCAAATTACTATCTAATAACACGATGCAATAAGTTCTTAAGATTGTTGTCAAAATTGGTGTCATTAAACAGTAATATAATTTGCAAACAAACAGATCAAACAGCAAAATTAGATCTAGATGCATGAAACCCTAAAACCAGAAAACCTTTAAAACAAACCAGAAAATGGAGATTGCAGATTTGTCCAAGTCGAGATGATCTCTGTCCTTAAGAACTTATTGGCTCCGTCACAGGTGCTTTACGGATTCGTTTTGCCAACGTTCTCCCAGGATTACTTGGATTCTTCTTGTTCAAGGAGCACTCCTTAACAAGTGTATGAACTTGGATCCAAATGGTGGATCTCTCTCTCAAAACAAAGAAAACAAACACAATGCCTTTTCCATTCTTGGATATTAATTGTATATCTTCTGTATATCCTGTATGAAATAAAAGCCTTCTTATATAAGGCATGGAGGGATGCCAATAGGGCACCCCTTGGGGTGGGTTGCAACCCTCCAAGGATTGCAACCTCTCATACACCCCTTGGGAATTCCAATGGTACACATATACATATACACATCATATTTAATGAATTTGAGGAATTTACAACATATATATATATATATATATATATATTATATATATATATATATATATAAACTAATAACATTAATGTTTTACAGTCGTTCAATTCAATTTAATCTATGATAGTTGTATCGGCCTTAATAATGAACCAGTTTCATAATTTTGCTTTATGATTTTAATTCCTTTATTCAAATTTATTGAAATAACAATGACACGATTACAAAACCACAAATTGGCAATTTTAGAGCTAATTAAATAAGAACAATTTTAAAAGACTCATCTAATTTCATTTTTCAAATACTGATTTGTTTATCTATTTTGCAAATTGAACAAGTGAGAAAATATATTACTTTTCAAAAGATTTTTCAAATAAAAATAAGATTATATTATTTTAATAAAATTGAAGGGGTTATATGATTTTGTTTTAATATAAAAATAATTATAAGTATTGAGGATAATATGATTAAAAAATTTAAATAATATTAATAGTATCTAGATAATATAAATAGATATATAATATTGTAATTAAATTGAATGAGACTCACTTTAATTATATTATTTTAATATATAAATAGTTATTAGTAATTCTAACCACCGCTACTATAATAAAGTGAATATAGAAAAAAAAAATTATATCATAATATTTGAAGATAAGGAATGAAAATTCGTTAAGGCTCTGACCCATGTACACCTATGGGGGAATAGGCATAAACTTACGAAATTAAAAATCTAACTACAATAAGTTGAGAGAAGTCCTAATTATTATTTTTATGGTTAAAAGCATATACTCTTAAGTCTAATCAATGGCCACACTCTTAATTTATGCAATCATTAATATATTGAAAAGTACACAATGCAATAAACAAAATAAACACAAATATTTATTGACGGAGTTAAGAACTATTGTTAGAGAAAAATCACTAAGGGTATATGTTACCACCTAATTTTACTATGTAGAGAAAACTTACAGTGATGGTTATAAGACCTATGACAACAACTTTGCCGACTCAAATATCTCTACTGTAATAATCCAATGAAACTCGTCGAGTCGACACCAAGCAGCTTTTATCGGAACCTCTGAAGTATGAGTAAATCAAATCCGTGCACTGGCGATGCCGAACTCCGACTACCAAACTCCACCATAGAATTCTGAAAAGTTAGGGTATTGATTAGGGTGTATTTGTATTGATGGTTATCAATAGAGAAAATCACCAAAAAAAAGACATGGGATTAATTAAGTCTTCAATATGAATTCTCAAGAATAAGAAAAGAAATGATCTGGAGGCTCTAAAATTATGCTTCCAACCCTTAGTAAAATAGCCAAGGCTTTCTTTATATAGGTGGGGGTTTCAAGCCTTCAAATAGCCTTTAAAACACACTTTAAAATGTTGATCTTGCACTGGCCACAATTCACTTTCGAACGTGACACGAACGCCTGATCATTAGAATGGTTCATTCAAACGTACTGAAGGACACGACACGCACGTGAACTCACTGGAAGGTTTCGTTCGAACTCTCTGATGAATGTGACACGAACATGAGCTCTAAATTCTTCATCTAATTTCTTCCAAATGTTTGTCCAATTGCTCAGAGTCCTTCAGGACTCATTACAATTAAATTGAATTTGGTTTGTTACGGAATTGACCAACACACAGAGCCAACAAACTCTCTCTTGGCATTCCGTGACAAAACCACCTAATATAAAGACTATGGATATATATGAAAAATAAAATAACCAACTGTCAAATATCAAGATAGATACTTATTATAATGTAACTCGATCTAAAACATATCATCTAATATTCTTGAAGCCAATGAATATGTCGATCATCTCTTCTGAACATCATGAATAAAACACCTGTGAAAAGTAAATGGAAGAGTAGAAATAAAGAACTGTAATATATCGATGCAAATAGCTAAACTATATAAATAAGCATCATCATATATATAAACATAAAACCTTCTCCCCCATTTTTATCACGAAATGATAACAGATAAGACCAATAAATACCAATCTATTACACATAAAAAATCATGCAGTAACAGTAATAACATATGCAAAATTCTCTTTTTAATAACAACACATCTCAGTTAGTAAAAAGAAATAAATGAGAAGAACATCATGCAAAATATGAAAGATGTAATGCTTAAAGAAATACTTGATGCAATGAGATGGCAGGAAATGAAAGCATCCACACAATATAAAATTAAAAATATGATAAGAAATAACCTAAAACAACATTACAAGCATTTACAATGATGTCTAGTTTATATTCATTTTTTTATGACATGAGATAATATGAAACATGTACATTCGTACTCAAGAATACATGCATGAATATGACTTAAACACTAAAGCATAACAAGTACTTGCTTGAATAAAAAATAAGTGCACAAAAATTCAAAGCTTAAGATCTTATTTTATGAGTATGATTAAATTAAAGAAGTCATACCTAATGAAACACCAAGTCCACGAAATAACTATTCAAACTCAGCACTACTAGGACTTGAAAATAAGCAATATTGGTTGCATGCTATTATTTTTTTCCCTATAAAATATGAGCTCATAAATAAAAACTTTTTCGAGTGAAGGGCTTTTTGTCCTTATCTTTTAAATTTGACATATTGGCTCTTTTGAGTACTTAAATTGAAGTACTCGAGTCTCATTTAAATGTTATTTTCTTACAGAAATAACATAAGGTCATCTAATCAAATTTCACACTATTTAGTGATCTTAGTATTACAATTGCATATCCAATAGCTCATACATGAGACCAAGCTTTAAGATCAACAAAATTCTATATGTGAGATACAAGTACGAGATATACCGAGTTTTTATCACACACACTTGTGCACACAGAGTATTAAGAAAATGATCATATCACACATGCATAGTAAAATATCATACATATCAGGATCACATGTTTTAAGCTTAAACATGCTCTTTCAAGACATTAACTTATTTTTTTTGTATTTTTTGTTTTAAAAAAAAAAACACAACAAAATGCTTGTTATTTTCTAATGTTACATGAAGTTATTGTTAGGGTTGGTGCTCAGAGCCCCAATTCGAATCGTATTTATGTTCGATTTATGAATACGAATAATTTATTTTCATAATATTACATAATAGATGGTAGCACCTCTTGTCTCTTATATATATATATATATATATTCGATCTAATTTGATTGGATTGAAACTAAATCTGGTTTAGCGATATATATATATATTAGACAAAGACTCGGGGATTTACAACGTAGTGCGTAGTTACAACGTTGGTTGTAATTGACATTGGGAAACGACACTATAAGTTGTATATTCTCAAACTAAGTTCCTGGTCAAGATTTATTGACACGGGTCAGTTAGTAAAATCCGGTGAGACCAGTACATGTCATATATCGAGATTTGGTCCGATGGTTTGTCCCAGTGAACCATGAGTCTTGGGAGACTCGTATAGACATGTAGGTGTTTATTTGATAAACACTGAACGACTCACCGAAGATTTCCTAATAGATGGTACACCAACGTCAATAGGAATCTTCTCGAGTCGAGTAGCATAATGGTCCTTAGACTTGAGATACCACAGTGGATATATGAGTTATCCTTCACACTTTGATGGCAGTCACGTCACCAACCTTTTTAGGTCAAACCTCCACCAGTTCGTTGGGTGTGGACTGATGCTCATGATATCCAGTGTGTATCAAGATAGAATCTGTCAGTCCTGTGTACATGGCATATATATCCTGCACGTATTTACGATCAGTTAAATCCATGGTCGTGATACACTACGGAAGCGAGTTCCGAGTGTTGTTTACAGATCGTAAATTTGTAAGTCGACTATATTATACCTTAGGGATTTGACGTTCTTATCTATATCTCCAGTATAATATGGATAGCCTGTGACAGAGGGATTATACATATGTGATGATCTCAACTTGCATAGTTCAGCGAGATTATCCGTGGTCGTCATAATTTACGAGTGGGTAAATTATGGACACGGAATTGGATTCTGTGACGGATAAACCTGAACTTAGAGAGTCCCACAATATGAAGTTTACTCGTTGAGCACTTGCGGAACGTGTTATGAATAATATTGATTATTCATACTATTTTATCGGATTAAATTAGTTAATTCGAATCGTTTAACTGTTAAACGAATATTACAAATGAGGGGACATTCAGTAATTTCTTAAATTAATGTGTATGTGTATTAGATACATAATTTGATTAAATACACATTAGTTAATTATCAAATATTTTTGGGACATATGTCAACCTTGAATGTATTTTAACATTTATTGTAAATGTAGAAATACATTATACATTTGATTAAATGGATTAATTAATTAAAGTAGTAATTAATTAATTAATTAAATAAATATATTGGTATTATTAAGTATATAATTTACATGTATTAGACATGTGTAGTATGCTTTAATAAGTTGACATGTGGCACTTGTTGGCTTAAAGTGGGATTGTATATTTTCTTTATTTTTGGAATTGTTTTAAAATAAAAGAAAATTATTTCTCTCTCCTACTAAGGCCATATATTTGGCCAACTCTTGTTTTTGGGAACTATTCTCATTTCTTCAACAACAAAGAGAGAGCAAAAACCTAAGAAAGAGGAAATTTTGTTGGAATCAAAATCAAGCATAAAAGCTTAAAGATTTGGAAATTTAAGGTAAGTTTCTTAATCCTTTGGCTAAGAAATTGTTTCTTTTGCTTGGTGAGAATGCATGAGATGTATTATTTGATTTTCTCTTTTCTTGGATATGGGTTTTGATTGTTGGATGATTGTTGGGAGGAATACAAGTTTGTATAAATATATATTGAACTAGATTAAGGTAATTTATGTTCAATTTATTGTTGGACAACTTGGTTGTCATTCTAGAGTGTAATAACCACTCTTGTTATACCTAGAATTATTCTAGATCTCTTCATATGTGGTGGCTTTGAATGGGTGTTTGATTAATTAGATTAATTTTGCTAAAATTGGATTTAAAGCATGATTTGTGGACTGTTTTGTTCTAAATTTCAGATCTGGAAAACTTTATTTTTTTTGATGAAAAATATTTCATTTGGATGTGTTGAATGTGTATTGGGTGTTAGCATAATTTCTGGAAAGTGTTTCGGAGTGAAAATATGCGAAAACGGTAAAAAACGGCTTTACCTGGTGAGTTTTCGGGCTTACCGAGTAACAGCTGTCCAAACAGTGAATTCGTCACTGTTTGGGCAGCCCATGATATGCCCAAATATCATTGGGACTGACATCCCATGATATGCCCAAATATCATTGGGGCTGACCTGGGCAGCCCCCGTGTGTATTGGTTGATCGGCTCGGTCAAAAACGTGTTTATGCTATTTTACGGAAAAATATTTTCGTAAAGGTTTTGCAATGTTTTCATTATTAATTATGTCGTTATACGAGCTGCGCTTCGGGCGAAATCGTAATTTTACCTGCATCCATTACATATTTCATGCTTGATATATGATATATAATCCAATTTTGATATTTGCACATGCTTGTAATCTAGATGTTTCTTGATTTTTTTGATTCTACGCTAACGGAAAACGTAACAGAGATTTAATGGTTAAGTAAAGTTATATTTTCCCAAGTAGAATTAAAATGCTGAGAAATTGATCTAGATTAAATATATGCATTTGATGTAGAGTAAAACCCACGTTAGGAATTTCCCCGCTTTAATAAGGTTTTATAGTAACTAGTATTAGAAATACTTGTTTCTTGATCCACATTGTCAATACGGATGTGAATGATTTCCTGATGTTGTAGTTGTATCGTGCCAAAGCTGTGCAGTTATGGCTGATGGTAGTTCATTTGCGTCGGTAGAACTTTTATGATAAGAGATAAATTTAAGTGAAAAGGGAAATCATGAATGTGCCAAAGCTGTCAGGACTACATCGGTAGCTTGAAATTGTCATTGACAAATGAAGCCTTGATACGCCTCCTGTGAACGTGCCAAAGCTGTCACAATGAGAAACAGTCAGGACCAAAATCAGGAGTCACAGTGAGTGTGATTGACAATGAGTTGTCTACCTGTGAATATACGTAGGCGAGGACGTGCCAAAGCTGTGAGTCGAAATATATTCATGGGGTCCACTTTTCACTATGGAATTCGATTTAATTATTGAATTCCCGTTATCCGTTGGGGATTACGGTATTACGTAAAGTAGTGGGAGACACTGCTAGGTTAAAAATCCATAACTTGCAGTGTGTAATGTTATGAAAATTATCTGCTTTTGTTTTCCTTATTCTATCGTGAAGATAGATTTAACTTCTAATCTACTGTATACATATTTGATATATTTTCTGACTTCACTTTTGGTTGTAGTTTTCTAGAATATGTTTTAGATTAGTGTAGGCTTGGATATTGTTAGATTAGTCTAAACCATCGGGAACTGTTGTTCCGATTTTCTTGAAAAATCAAAATGGTTTGTGACTTAGTTGCTAAGTTACGATAGGTAATCTAAATAGATATCTGTTTTAAGATATAATTCTCTAGAGAGAATAGTTTTTTGTGCAGTAAGAATTGACGTGAATTAGTTCATGTTTCGAGATTCTTGACTAGCATTAAGAGAACCTCATTAGATATTTGTTTATCTTATAATGACGTTTCTTGGCTTTAGTGACTTTTAGAAGTCACATGTTTTACACAGTTTGCTAATCAATTAATTGAAATTGTTGTGAATAATTGAAGGTAAATTTTAAAGCTTAAGAAATGAGATGTGTATAGTTGTGTATAGAGAATATTGATTCTCACAATACGACAACTGTAGGTATTGGATACCAGATCTCTCGTCTAGTTATTTAAAATATTGTTTAATGATTATTTTGATATTTGATATCAGAACTTGCGACTATCGGATAGTTACTTGTTCTTTATAAACATTTGTTACATATTTTAATAAAACTAGTAGTGTCATTTACGTAGAGATAAGCATTAAGAAAAATATTCGGTTAAGTAAATAACTTAAAACAGTGCTTTATGAGATTTTATCACTTAAGCATTAGATGTTTATTACGTATGATAAATTATGGTCTAATATGAGATCACACCACATATCCTTATCCATTTAATGAATATTGTATTCAGGATGTGATTAAATCTCATTTAACCAATGATCGTCATTGGACCACAGATTTATTAAACTAATACATTGGATGTATGTTGTTTAATGAATTATAAATTACCTTGGATAGTTTTCTTTACTTCGTAACGTAGTTAATGAGTTGTCATAACTTAGTTACGTGTTTATAAAAGAATACGTATTGAATGTCTTGAATGGTTCGAGAATTTTCAATATGTTTCTGATGAAACACGAATAGAATATTTTGAATGGTTCAAAGATATTCGATTTGAAGTGTTGAAAACTGTATCTTTAAAATTCGTCACGAATCTTTGAATTGTTCAAAGATGTTTGATATGATCAAACACATGAATTTATGGAAATTAGTTCTAAGATTATTCAATGAATATGATTCTTACTCAATATTATTCTTCTACGATTCTATCGTGATGGAATTAGTTGGTGGGAGAAATCGAATCTTATATGATTTGATTTGTTTGATATTGAGTGTTACCGAATTATTTTCAATACTTTTGGGGATATGCTCCAGTAATACTAATTCATCTTTTAATTAAGGTTCCATTAGTTTCTATAGTTACGTATATGATATGTATTAGTAGAAAATTTGAATCTTGAAAGGTTTGAGATTTGAATATTTCTTTTGTATAATGGTTATAAATTGAAAAGTACTTGCGCCTAGGAGGTACACGTAAAAGTTTATCATTTATTCTATTTAATAGAATATTGTATTCTATTTGATGAAATATCTTTTCTATGATCCCGAGTAATAAAATTATTTTATTACTTAGCGGGTAACATCAGATGTTGACAATTGTAGAAAATACTTGACTTATTGAAGTCAAAGTGAGAGTGATAAACTATAGATGGAACTACATAATTAATAAGATGAAAAGACCCTTAGACATCTCTCACATAAGTCTAATAGGATGTCAGAATCATTTGCAAAGTATTTGATACTTAATGTTTCTGTTGTTTTCTTATCGAAGAAAATTATCCTATAACTTATAGTGGGACCAATATTGGATATCGATTCTGGATTTAGCATTAAAACATAGATCTAAGATTGTTCATAGCTTACTACAATCAAGTTTTGAACTTGAGTGAGCTTTCGTTATGAATTGTTCATAAAATGTGCAAATGGTTTGCGCAGAAAAAGCAAATTGAGCTTATTAAAGGTTTGACCTTTATACTATGACAGTGAGAAAGATTATACTCAATATTCTATTATAGATTCTAAGGAAACTTGTCTCTAGTTGTACTAATTGAACAATTAAAAATCTGTTGGTTAATGTTGATATTAAATTATGCATTTTAGCTAGGAATGTGTAGTGGCGTTCCAGAATGGTTTCTTCGGAGAAGAGATCCATAGTGATTTCTTTGTTTGAAGAGTTCATTCTAGAATGGCCCTAGAGTTTGTATTCTTCTAAGATCACAGTTTGATATACTAGCTTATAGAGCCTATTGTAGACTCGGATGATTTTTTCGGAAAACTGTGCTCTCTAATTTTGATATCAGTCAGATTGTCTGATTTTATCAAAGCACAGAGAATACATATGTGTTAGTAGGGTCAGTGTGAGTGTATAAATTTCTTTCTAATGTTATATATCCTAACAACTTTATCATTATTAATGTAATAATGTGATGTTTTTGAGGTAAAAATGTTTACCTAAGTCTGCTTATCTCCGTGAATGAGTGAGAGTAATCTCTTTTATATTTGATATAAAGTTTTATATATGATATAAAACTATGAGACTTGTGAGATATTCTCATTAATCGTGCATTAGATATGATCTAATAAAAGACACAATATGACTATCTGTGTGACAGTTAGTATAACTATTTGACAGTTAGTGTGTCTCTTAAATATAGAATTCATCTTTCGTAAATGATGATTCCTTTATCGAAAGAGAAATTGATTAGAATGTCTAGTCAATCTTATGCATCATAGGATGATGGCATAATGAATATTATATTATGTGAGATTATAGATATCAATTTAATCGTAATTGTTACGAGCTATTTTGATACCCTGTAGACCATAGAATGGAACTTGAAATATGTTCTTTGTTATCTTTGAGATATTAAGAACGAGTTTCTTATTCATGGAGAATATAGTATGCAACCATTAGGGTGAGTTTATTTTTTAGGCTAATTATGATGTTAGAATGTCTACATCATAAAAAGTCAGAAACGATGTAGTGGGAGTGTCACATATGATTCTACTGTGTGAGTGGAATTTGTTGCAACTTATGAAGAATTGACTTATGAAGTTGCATAGTGATCTTATAGATTAGAAGTTTGATATTAGTGTTGTGTTTGCGGTTGTATGCATAGTATTTTGGACTTGATCCCTAAATACTTGGTCAACTAAGTAGATGTAGCACAATATTGATGTAGCATCTGAGACATATTGATGTATGACATAGGTTCTACAAAATATGAATGATGCTGGTCAAGGGAAACATTTGGGATTATTTGACAAACTCAAAATTTAATAACAGACCTACTCATTTAGGCCTACCTCTTGAGTGCTAGGTGAGCTCTTGAGGGCCATGCGTATGTGATGCACATTTAGATGTGTATATGATACTATGGATTGACACTAGAGCAAGTGAGAGAAATTGTTAGGGTTTGTGCTCGGAGCGCCAATCTGAATCGTATTTGTGTCTGATTCATGAATACAAATAATTATTTTATAATATTACATAATAGATGGTAGCACCTCTTGTCTCTTATATATATATTCGATCTAATTTTATTAGATTGAAATTAAATATGGTTTAGCAATATATATTAGACAATGACCCGAGAATTTACCACGTAGTGCGTAGTTGCAACGTTGGTTGTAATTGACATTGGGAAACGACACTATAAGTTGTATATTCTCAAACTAAGTTCCTGATCAAGATTTTCTGACACGGGTCGGTTAGAAAAATCCGTTCAGACCAGTACATGTCGTATATCGAGATTTGGTCCGATGGTTTTTCCCAGTGGACCATGAGTCTTGGGAGACTCATATAGACATATATGTGTTTATTTTATAAACACTGAACGACTCACCGAAGATTTCCTAATATATGATACACCAAAGTCAATAGAAATATTCTCGAGTCGAGTAGTATAGTGGTCCTTAGACTTGAGATACCACTGTGGATATATGAGTTATCTTCCACACTTTGATGGCAGTCACGTCACCAACCTTTTTAGGTCAGACCTCCGCTTGTTCATTGGATGTGGACTGATGCTCATGATATCCGGTGTGTAGCAAGATAGAATCTGTCAGTCTTGTGTACATGGCATATGTATTCTGCACGTGTTTACGATCAGTTAAATCCATGGCCGTGGTACACTACAGAAGCGAGTTCCGAGTGTTGTTTACAGATCGTGAATTTGTAAATCGACTATATTATACCATATGGATTTGATGTTCTTATCTATATCCCGGTATAATATGGATAGCCTGTGACGGAGGGATTAAACGTATGTGACGATCTCGACTTGCATAGTTCAGCGAGATTATTCGTGGTCATCATAATTTACGAGTGGGTGATTTATGGACACGGAATTGGATTCCGTCACGGATAAACCTGAACTTAGAGAGTCCCACAATATGAAGTGTACTCGTTGAGCATTTGGGCAACGCGTTATAAATAATATTGATTATTCATAATATTTTATCGGATTAAATTAGTTAATTCGAATCGTTTAACGGTTAAACGAATTTCACACATGAGGGGACATTCGGTAATTTCCTAAATTAATGTGTATGTGTATTAGATACATAATTTGATTAAATACACATTAGTTAATTATCAAATATTTTTGGGACATATGTCAACCTTGAATGTATTTTAACAATTATTGTAAATGTAGAAATACATTATACATTTGATTAAATGGATAAATTAATTAAAGTGTTAATTAGTTAATTTATTAAATAAATTTGTTGGTATTATTAACTATATATAATTTACTTGTATTAGACTTGTGTAGTATGCTTTAATAAGTTGACATGTGGCACTTGTTGGCTTAAAGTGGGATTGGATATTTTCTTTATTTTTGGAATTATTTTAAAATAAAAGAAAATTGTTTCTCTCTCCCACTAAGGCCATATATTCGGCCAACTCTTGTTTTTAGGAACTATTCTTATTTCTTCAACAACAAAGAGAGAGCAAAAACCTAGGAAATGGGAAATTTTGGTGGAATCAAAATCAAGCGTAAAAGCTTAAAGATTTGGAAATTTAAGGTAAGTTTCTTAATCCTTTGGCTAGGAAATTATTTCTTTTGCTTGGTGAGAATGCATGAGATGTATTATTTGATTTTCTCTTTTCTTGGATATGGGTTTTGATTGTTGGATGATTGGGAAGAATACAAGCATGTGTAAATATATATTGAACTAGATTAAGGTAATTTAGGTTCAATTTTTTGTTGGAAAACTTGGTTGCCATTCTAGAGTATAATAACCACTCTTGTTATGCCTAGAATTTTTCTAGAGTTCTTCATGTGTGGTGGCTTTGAATGAGTGTTGGATTAATTAGTTTAATCTTGCTAAAATTGGATTTAAAGCATGATTTGTGGACTGTTTTGTTCTAAATTTCAGATCTGGAAAATTCTATTTTTGTGATGAAAAATATGTCATTTGGATGTGTTGAATGTGTATTGGGTGTTAGCATAATTTTCGGAAAGTGTTTCAGAGTGAAAATATGCGAAAACGGCGAAAAACAGCTTTACCGGTTGAGTTTTCGGGCTTACCGGGTAATGGCTGTCCAAACAAAGAATTGGTCACTGTTTGGGCAGCCCAAGATATGCCCAAATATCATTGGGGCTGACCTGGGCATCCCCCGTGTGTATTGGTTGATCGGTTCGGTCAAAAACGCATTTTATGCTATTTTACGGAAAAAAACGTTTTCATAAAGGTTTTGTAATATTTTTATTATTAATTATGTCGTTATATGATATCAAATAATATTTTTGGGTGAAATATGAATAAATTATAGATATACGATATCGAATAATTTATTCGGTAACTTTAAAAGTTTTAAAATTATGATTTCGTCCGAACCGCGCACTTCCGCTGCGCCTGACCCCAACAAAATGGTATCAGAGCTGGTCTGATCCTTTATCCATTAAATCTCCGTTACGTTTTCCGTTAGCGTAGAATCGAAAAAATCAAGAAACATCTAGATTACAAGCATGTGCAAATATCAAAATTGGATTATATATCATATATCAAACATGAAATATTTGATGGATGCAGGTAAAATTATGATTTTGCCCGAACCGCGCGTTTCTGCTACTTCTGACCCCAACAGTTATATCTCGATTGCAGATCATATTACCGTCCATTTAGAATCGGTTATGAAATTTATGTCTGGGTTTTTATCCTATACACTAATAAATATATAACATAAGCAAGATACACACTCACATATAGTGAAATGAAACAACAAAAAAATAAAATCATGCAAAAATAAAATACATGCACACACAAATACAATGCAAGAAGATGAATACACCATCTAATAAGAGACACATTATAGTGTAGTCTAATCAATCCTTTTAAAATTAAGATATTATGAAGTAATTGAGAAGAAGTCTTACATTATTGCACAAATTTTCTTAAGAATCTCTTTCATTTGAGAACTACTTGTTAACATCATCAGTTTCTTCAAATCTAGGTTGAGCACTTGTAGACCTCAACATAAAACAAATATGTCTAATATATTCTCATTTGCCATAGTGGTTATAAAAAAGGTAAAAATTATTATTGACGTATTCTCAAGATGGATTTTGATGATGCAGCACTAAAAGTCTTCGACATGCATTAGCGGACATTACAAAAGATGTCGAAGCACATTGGTGGTGAAGAGTAATAGATGAAAACTAACTCTTTATCGAAGAATAACTTGTGTAGTCATAGCTTATGGCTCTCTTTATAAGTGAGTTGTTAAATTAAGTCTCTAAGCTCATATGACATATGTACATTCATATAGATGAATTAGGGCCATTTGCAATATATTTTTAACCTTCAAATCCTGACATTTTGTCACTGAGACATGCATACCGGTCCTCACACCGGCATACCGGTACCCCTACTCTATTCTGAGCAGTTTTGCATTGCCTCTGGAACCGGGCTACTCTATACTGGTCACCAATACTAGTCCCTTTAGAGTCTGCACAACTACTGGAACCGACATAGAACATATCAATCTTCATACCGGTTAACCTTCATATCTTATATGCTCTCGAAAATAGGCATGTACCATACCGGTCTTAATAACTGTAAGCACACTAGCATACCGGCCTTCATACCGGTCAGTAATCTGGTATAGCACTTGAATCTTAAATGGTAATATAATCGTTATGCTTTGACAGACTGACATGCCGGCCTCTGCAGACCGGTATATCGGTCTCAGATAGAACAGTTGAGGCAGTTACACCTTCATTACATATTGAATCCCAAATTCTTTTTTGCCTAGCTCTTACACCTTCATACAATTTTTTCTAAAGCAAAAATAGAGATTTTACAAACCTTCAAAAGTATACACTCTCATGCTCAAACTCACACACTACATTTTCATAGCTTTAGTAGTGAGCTTAAAATACTTGGGTTAGCAACTCACATCCTAAATCTTCTTATCTTTTGTGAGTGCCAAAGTGATATTATAAAAACTTCATATTCAAACATTTGAGATTGTGAAATCCCTTTGTGAGTGTGTATACTTAAACGGTGGATTGTAAAAGTCTATGAGTAAGCCTAGGAAAAAACTCATTTTAAAGGTTTTAAGAGTGAACCTAATGATAAAACTCTTGTGTAAAGGTTTAGAGTGAACCTAGGGGATAAAACTCTTGGTTGCGGGTGAGCCACGGAAAACTCGGTGTAAGTTATAGATTCAACTTAGTTGAAATCTTTAAGCGCGGCTTGGGGAAGTGGACGTCGGCATTGTTCGCCAAACCACTATAAATCATTTATGTCAATTTCTCTAACTCTATCTCTTTATTTTATCGCAAGCTTAATATTATATTTCCATATTATTTAGCATAGCTTGTGATTGAGAAATTGGTTAATAAGCTTAATTGGTAAAACTACAAGTTTAATAGCATAAAATCGACAAGAATTTTTAATTTATCATATTTAAACCATTAACCAATTCACCCCCTCTTGAGTATATAGTTTTGTTTGTTGGTGTGCTTGTAGGTAATTTCAATTGGTATCAGAGCGAGGTATTCTCAACAAAGAATTAATCATCCGAGAATCGATCATGGCATCTACAAGTTACTCATGAAATCTTGTCGTGGGATTTTCAACCACTAGACCTCCCTTCTACACCGGAACCGACTATAGCGATTGGAAGATGAGGATGTGAAACTACTTTCTTGATGTTTATGTGCAATCCTTCAAAGTGATCACACAAGGTACAAGAATGTCAATGAAGAAGGATAACAATGGTGTGGAATTTTCGAAGCCACATTTTGAATGGACCGATAAGGAATACATGCAAGCCTCTTTAAATGCTAAGGCACTCAACCATCTTCTTTGTGCAATTGATCGGAGTCAAATTAACAAGATTCCGGAGTTTGGAAATGTATATGAATTGTTGAAGTCTTTAGAAATGGTAAATGAAGGCACAAGCCAAGTGAATGATTCAAAGATCAACTGGTTCATGTGTGAGTTAGATAGCTTCAAAATGGAAGCCGGTGAAGAAATTGAGCATATGATTTCTAGGTTCACAATTATTGTGATTCAACTTAGTGCATTAGGGAAAAACATTGACTCTAGTGATCAAGTGAAGAAAATTCTTAGGACACTCCCTAAAGAATATAGAATTTACACCTCCACCATCAAGGAATCAAACAATATCAACAATTTGAAATTAGATGATTTAGTTGGAAAATTATTGGAATATGAGATGGAGCTCAAGATGAATCTAAGGGAAGAAGAAGAAGAAGAAGAGATTAGCCCTTATGTCTTTTGTGAGAAAATGGGATGATGCTAGCTCTAGTGATAAAGAAGAAGATAGTGATAATGAGTTGGCACATATGACCAAGAAGTTCAAGAAGTTCCTCAAATCCTAAAAATCTAAAAGAAAATATTGGATGGATGAGAAGAAAGAAGAGTCTTGGCCGTGGAATCACAAGAAATACAGATTATTTACTACGACTGTGAAAAGCCGGGTCATGTAGTTGTCGATTGCCCAATGAGAAGATTCAAAGGAAAATTCAAGGAGAAAACAATGAAGGCAATTTGGAGAGATAATGATGACACTAGCTAATCCGAGGAGGAAACTGAAGAGATAACAAATCTCACTTTTATGGCTATTGATGATTTAGAGGAAAAGACATGATTCTTTTGAATATGATGAATTGCTTGACACATTTAATGAATTACATGAATTGTATGATTTGCTTAGGAAAAAGCATAAAATGATTAAAAATGAGCATTCATCACTATTAAATGATCATGCATCAATTGTTGAGAAAAATAAAATGCATGAAAAAGAAATCGCATATTTAAAAGATGAAAAACTAAAACTTGAAAATAACATATCTAGCATGTCATATATCTCAAATAAATGTGATTACAAATCTATTATGAATGAGAATGTTGCATTGAATAAAAATATTGTAGATTTTCATAACATTTATAACAAAATTTACTTTGAGAGAAAAAAATTTTAATATTATAATGGATCCCAAAGATATGCTTTCAAAAGAGAATGATTAGGATATAGGCCTTACATCAAAAGAAAATTTTTGAAGAATCATTTTGTAAAGACATCCAATTCTCATGCACATGTTACTTTTAATGAAAATATCACATGTCATGCATGCATAAGAAGAAAATAAGGAAACAAATATTTGGCATGAACAAGAATGTGAATGTAATTGCATGGATTCCCTAAGGAATCAAAATTAATCTCCATGGACCCAAGAAAGTTTGGGTACCAAAATACACTTAAATGATTTTGTAGGGAGAGCTTTAAGAATGATTATAATGAGAAATGCGAAATGATCCTAAAGACTCAACGAAGATGAGGAAAGAGCTCAAAAAGAGAAGAATATCAAATGCAATCTTAAAAAATAAATGAGTTCGATGATTGGTGGATTTGTCACTTCGTTGACAACGGTAATAGGTAAAATACGTGTTTACGGAAACATTGGTACCATTTCCTCCAACTTTGATATATATGCTTATTTCATTTTGATATATTTGAACTTGAGGTTGAAGCATACTAGTGATCAGACAAATTGTATTTCAATATGAATCTAATTTGGTATCATCACATGCCTTAATCATATTAACAATCACCCATTCCGATCACTCATATCGGTTCCTCTGAAGTTTGCACAACTACTAGAACTGGCATAAAAAACATACCGATCTTCATACTGTTCAACTTTCATATCTTACATGCTCACGGAAACCGGCACAGATCATATTCGTCCACATACCGGTAAGCACACCGGCCTCCATACCAGTCAATTATCCAGTATAGCGTTAATCTTCAACAATAATATAGCCGTCAGGCTTTGGCAGACTGGCATACTGGCCTCTGTAGACCGGCATACCGGTCTCAGATAGAACAGTGGGGATAATTTACACTTTCACTATAATTGAACCCCAAATCATTTTTTCCTAGCTCTTACACCTTTATGCAATTTTCTAAAGCAAAAACAGAGAGTTTACAAAACCTTTATATCATACACTTTCATACTCAAGCTCACACATTACACCTTCAATCTTTAGTAGTGAGCTTAGAACACTTGGATTAGCAACTTACGTCTTAAATCTTCTTATCTTTTGTGAGTATCGAAGTGATATTGTAAAACCTTCATAATCAAATACTTTAGATTATGAAATCCTTTTGTGAGTGGGTATACTCAAAATAGTGGATTGTAAATGTTTGTGAGTGAGCCTAAGAAAAAAACTCATTGTAAAGGTTTTAAGAGTGAACATATGGATACAACTCTTGTGTAAAGGTTTAGAGTGAACATATGGGACAAAACTCTTGGTTGCGGGTGAGCCAAGTAAAACTCAATATAAGTTGTGGATTCAACTTTGTGGAAATCTTCAAGCGCGACTTGAAAGAGTTGACGTCGGCATTGTTGGCCGAACCATAATAAATCACATGTGTCAATTTCTCTAACTCTATCTCTTTATTTTATCACAAGCTTAATATTATATTTCAATATTATTTAGCATAGCTTGCGATTGAGAAATTGATTATTAAGCTTAATTGGTTAAAGCTATAAGCTTAGTATCATAAAATCGATAATAATTTTTAATTCCGCATATTTAGGCCGTTATTCAATTCACCTCATCTTGGGTAAATAATATTGTTGTTGTATGGTTGTAGGTAATTTCACATAGCTCGGACGAGAACGAGGTTTATCAATATAACCTCTAGGTTGAGGTTGGTTCACATAAGGAGGAATATTATGAGAGATCACTTGACTCTGGTCAATGGTTTCTTTCCTAAGTCACATTGAAAAGTTAATTCAACATGATTAGGTAGGGCATGTGTTATGATAAAAACAGTTTTAGAATAAGAAGTCTTGTCCTATCTCGGCTTAATGAAGGCTAAATATTTCTTTTCACAAATGGCATACTATTGTCTAACATATGATCAAGCTTATCTGTCCTACTAGAAAATATAGAAATCTATGTTTTAGCATTATCAAGTTCATCTTCAAGAATTTGACTCTATTTATCAGCTTCTTATTTCTCTCATTTAGGTCATCAACACAAATAAGGTTCTTGTCAAGCTTGGATTGGACTTCGTTCCTATCGAGTTCAGTTTCTTTCAGCTTTTTATTGACCTCAACACAAGTCTTCTCGGAAACTAAGCTCTTATTATACAACTCAGTATAAACTACTTGAAGCTCATCCTCATCTTCAGAGTCATCATGAGAGGACTTGGAGCACGCATCCATATCACTATCAGTAGCATCTTTCCCACTAATAAGACTGGGAAAAAAATATAATATGATTGCATCTCTCCCCAGTGGAGTCATTAGAAATATAATCATCTTATGATTCATCATCATTAAGAGAGACATTCTCGACTTTCTTGTCTATCGACTTCAAATAAGTGGGACATGCAAATCTTATATGTCCCAAGCCCTAACACTTATGACATCTAAAGCTTTAATATTTTGTTTTTCTATACTGTGTAGGTTATTTTCTACCCATTCTAAATCGATTGTTATTATCTCTAGATCTTTCAGTTCCTCTCTTATCAGAGTCACAGCCACTTTTTTTGAGGTTAAGGAATTTGTTGAACCTTTTCACGAACATAGAAATGTTAGCCTCTGAAAGTGAAGCATGTTTATTATCATCTGATGAATCACGGGCTTCCACTCTCATAGTTTTCATTGCTATGTTCTTAGATCTTCTAAACCTGAGGAGTCTGTTCTCATATATCTGAAGGTTACCTACAAGGTCATTTTGTTTGATATGATCTAGGTACTTACTCTCTTCTATTGTTGTGATCTTAGGAATGAATCTTTCGGACAGAGACGTGAGGATTTTCCTAATAATTTTATTCACATGGATATTCTCACCTATATTGAAATTGGAATTAATAATGTTGTTAACTTCAACATAGAACTCGTCGAAAGTTTCATCTTCCTTCATGCAAGCAAATTCAAATCTTGTAGAAAATCTTGAAGTTTGGATTTCTTGAAAAACAATGTACCCCTATGAACAATCTCAATGATATCCCACACATTCTTGTCAACTTCACAAATGGAGACTTTCCTAAACACAATGGAGCAAATACCATTATCCAATACATTAGTGGCTTTACTATTCTGGTTACTATCTTCAAACTCCTATTTAAACCAGGTGAGTTTATCCTTAGGAGTAAAAATTTTGTTTATGGTGACCATGAGTTCTTTCCACCCATACTCAACTGACATCCACCCCCTCTCATCCAGATATTTGAGAAACACTTTCATACGAACCTTCCAATGAGGGTAATTGGTCCCATCAAAAAATGGAGGATAATTAAGAGGTTGACTTCTATCCACAGCTAAAAGAGTCAAGGATCGAAGTTAAACGCTCTAGTACCAATTGAAAATTCAAAAAGGTTCTGACCTTGTATACTTATAAGGGGAATATGTGTAAACTTTTGGAATTAAAAATCTAACTACAATAAGTTAAGCCAAGTCTTAATTATTATTTCTATAATTAAAAATATACACCCTTAAGTCTAATCAATGGCCACACTCTTAATATATGCAATAACTAAAGTGTTGAAAAGTAAAGAATGCAATAAATAAAATCAATACAAAAATTTATTGACGGAGTGGAAAACTCTTGTTAGAGAAAAACCACTTCGAGTATAGGTTACCACTCGAATTCACTATGTAAAGAAAACTTACAATGATGGTTATAAGACCTATTGTGATAACTTTACCGACTCAATTACCTCTAATGTAATAACCCAAAGAAACTTTTAGAGTCTGCACCAAACTTTTCGAGATACCAGAACTCTGACTATCAATCTCCACCTTATAACTCTGAATGCTTAGGGTATTGGTTAGTGTTGTGTTTGTGTTGATGGTTTCAATAGAGAAACTAACCAAAAGAAAGAAGATATGAGATTAATTAAGTCTTCAAGGTGAATTCTCGAGAAGGAGGCAACAAATGATATAGAGGCTCTAAATATTATGTTTTAACCTTGGTAAAGTGGCTAAGATTTTCTTTATATAAGTAGGGTTTTCAAGCCTTCAAAAGTCTTTAAAGCGCACTTTAAAATGCTGATCCTGGTGTCGATCCTTCATTGATATTCTAACCCATTGATGAACGTGGAACAAATGCCATTGATCCGCAGTTCACGTTCGAACGTGTTTTCAAACGTGACACGAATGTCTGCTCACTAAAATGGTTCGTCTGAACGTGCTGAAGAACACGACATGCACATGAACTTATTGGAAAGTTTCTTTTGGACTCTCTTATGAATGTGAGATCTGAAATCTTCATCCAATATCTTCTAAATGCTTGTCCAATTGCTCCGAGACCTTCAAGTCTCATTACAACTCAATTAAACTTACAGACCCAACAAAAAAGTCACTATTTAATATTGAAGAGTGAGATCAAATCCAAAAACACTCTTCAAATGTTATTTAGTTGCTAAATAAAATAGCCACATCATCAAAATTTATTCTAAAAGAGATACTAATTGAGATTCTTTAAATTAGATTTTATTTTTCACTCTTCAATATTGAAGAGTGATTTCCCACTCTCAAATGTTATTATATAATATTTTATCTTTCTTCATATTTTTTTTTGTGGTGGTGGTTAGAGTTACTAATAAATATTTATGTATTAAAATAATATAATTAAAGTGAGTCTTATTCAACTTAATTAAAATAATATAAATCTATTTATATTATCTATCTTATACTAATTTTATATAATTTTTATATCACATCATCATTATTATTTATAATTAATTTTATATTAAAATCTTATAACAAAAATAGGCTCCTTCAATTTAATTAAAATAATATAATCTTATTTTTATTTGAATAAGATAACTTATATTTTCACTCTTCAATTTGTCATATAGGTAATCAAATAAGTATTAAAATAATGAAATTAGATAAATTTTTTGGAGTTACTGTGAGAAATAGATACTAATTTGAAGAATCTCAATTGATGTACTTTTGGAACCAATTTTTGATTATGTGACTTTTTTTTTATTAGCAACTAAATAATATTTGAAGAGTTTTACTCTAAGGAGTACTTTATTTATAAATATTGGAAACCCCGCCAAGTATATGTATTTGTTCTATCCTCTGCTCTTTTTATCTACCCCATTGAAGCTTGTTTATAGAAGTTTCTAAAAACCATGGCATGAGATTTTCATTCGAGGACTCGGTAAAATTATGGGCTTTGGGGAGGATGTGGTATATTATGTGTCGGGTGTATATGCCTTCTCTCTCACAGCAGGCGGGCCCCACATATAATATAATTTTCGTTTGGGGAGGAAGTGATATATCATGTGCCGGGTACATATGACTTCTCTCTCACAACAAACGGGCCCCACAGCTGTGTGTCTGGGGAGAGGCTATTTTCATGTGATTCTTATTAATGGAGTGATGATTAAAACCAAAAAAAATTACAATTTTAGCGTATTCATAAACAAGACAGATGGTAGTGGATGCTTACCAAATGCATTGAACAAATAATATTTAAGATCTCATGATATGAAAACAATAATAATTAATGGCACCTCGATCGAGGCTTTCATTTCATTAAAGATGGTACCTTCTTTTCTAATTTTATTTAATTTTTAATTAAAAATAGAATTATAAGGTGCTGTTTTGTCATGGTTTTGTCACCCTATTCTATTCATTTAACAGTATCCATTTAGTGCATGACAGGTACACTTGGTAATTTGGGTTAGGATTCATTTATTCATTCGATTCACTTTAAAGTTAATATGAATTTGAAAAAAATAGATTCGTTTAATAAATTGGTCAATAATTTTCATAAACAAATCCAATTGAATTGACCAATTTATTAAACGAATCGAATATGAATTTAAGCTCATTAATTCGTTTATGATTCGTTTTATTATTTTCTTTTGTTAGTTATTATTAATTTTCAATTAAGATTCGAGAAATTATAGCTAATTACCATAGAAAAATTAATATTGTCGATATTTGGTGAGTTATTTTTAATAAATATATTAATTATATATTTCATATGTATATATTTATAAAAAATTAATGTAAATAATTATGGTTAATGATGTTATTGAATAATATCATGACTAAACGAATATTCATATTCGATTCGTTTAGTAAACAAATCAAATATGAATCCATAATATTTTGATTCGATTCGTTTAATAAACGAATCGAATATGAATCCATTATATTTTGATTCGATTCGATTCGTTTATGATTCGATACAAATTCGATTCGTTGTTTCGTTTTGCCACCTTTAATGACATGATACATATAATATATAATATATATATATATATATATATATATAAATTTATTTTATTTATTTTGGAGTTTGAAACTATAAATAAATAATCTCACATGGACATATATAAAATAAATTAATCTTGATGATGCAACTATGAAAGTAATAAACAAGGAAACCCAACCAAAATAAACAAGACAAAAAGTATAAACAAGAGTCAAGTATTGGAATTTCAATTAAAATATGAGAATTTAATTAACTAATTAACTAATTTATTATTGTTAGTGGCAAGTTTTGCCTAATGCTTGGCAGGAAACATGGAAGATGAGATGACACCCAATACTCCAAACACTGGGCCTAGAAATTTTACAAAGTAACAGAAAGAAACAAACGCTTCTCATTTTCCAAAGGTTAGTTATTATTTAATCACTAATTAAATAATTTTTTTATTAATGGTGGATTTAAAAATTGTTTTACATGTCCAAAAATTGAAATGCTCATTTATTTAGAAGAGATAAAGTTAAAAATGAGGAAATTAGGAAAAAAAATGAGTGTAGCATCATTTGAGGAGAGTATGAGATAAATACGATTATCATTTTTCGAGCATGTAGTGTAGAACTCAAAGTGTGCCAAAGAAAAGAGAGCAAATTATGTTGTCATATATTAAGTGAGATTAAGAAAAATCTTAGTTGACATGTATAGAAATCATAAAAAGAGACTTAACATTTAATAACTTTAATGAAATAATGATTTCAGATATTATAATAACATCAATGAGTCTCAAAGGGGGAGTCACTTGGTGGTGTAGAGCTTAGGATTTGGATTTTAGGTTTTGGATTTTTATACAGGAGTGCGTTTCTTGTAAGAGCCTAAGACTGTCGGAGGTTTTACTTACTCCGCTTAAACCCGGATCGGGTGGTTTGGTCACAAAATTTCCTTCCCAAAAAAATAAAAATCAAAGAATCCATGTAGTTAAATTCACTTAATGAAAAAGTGCTTTTATTTGGTTGGTTATGTTAAAATTATTTATCTTATGATGTATATGATTATATACATTAAAATAATTTATATATCACAAAAGTTTAAAATTTTATAATCTTTTTTTGTGAAAATGCTTGCATTATTGGTCACAATTCGAGGATCATTTACTTTAATAAAGAATTACGAGCAAATCTTCGCAGCTTTGATGTTGAGGATTTTGTTGATATTTTTTTGTGAGAGCAGAAAATGAAATGATGTCCTAATATTTTATATAATATGGAATCTGAATACGGAACCGGAACCCATCCGAAAAAAATCGGTTCCTAACTAAATGGAACCGAAACCTACTTAATTAAACATGATATCCTATTAATCGATTCCAATTCGATTCTGATCTGAGTTACCTTATTTATATAATATTATCAAACTTTAAGAATGTAATTATTTATCAAACTTGAATAAATAACACCATCCATACCAACTCTCATGTAATTTTCTTTAGTCACTTTGTCAGTGTTTCCAGTAAGGGCTACTATTAATGGCCTTTCAGGACGCTAGTAAAATGGAGGTGATATATCATGTTTCGGGTGTATATGTCATCTCTCTCACAGCAGCTGGGTCCCACACAGTTGTGGGACCCAACTGTTGTGAGAGAGATGTCATATACACCCGAAACATAATTGAGACGCAACAAATCAGTCATTAATAAAATTAAATTTACTCAATTATCAATAATATGCTAGAATTATCAGAACAATCAATTTATAAGTGCAAGAAAGATAAGTATTGTTACAATTGTTGGAAATTCTTCTAAAATATTCATTAAGGGTAATTCTGTCATTTTGTTGCATTGGGTGCTTGTGAGGGGAACAACCCTTTAGAGGGTTGCACCCCACCCCAAATGATGCCTTATTGGAACCCTTCCATGCCTTATATAAGAGGCATTATATCCAATACAAAAATACAGAAGTAAATCTGAATTTATAAGAGACATTTCGTTTTTGTTGTTTGGTTTTTTTTAGAAAGAGAGTTCCACCATTCTTCTAGTTCAAACATTGTCAAGGAGTGCACCTTGGACAAGAATGAACCAAGTTATCCTGGGAGAACATTGGTCAATTGCAAATCCTTGAAGCACCTGTGACGGGGCCAATAAGTTCTTAAGGACATAGAGAGATCTCGACTTGGATTCGTCATTACATTTACCAGATTTTTCTTAATTATCAAGTTTTAAGGTTTCTAGGGTTTATGCATATTAGATCCGATTTTCTAGTATGATTTGGTTGGTTACATGTTAATTGATGTTTAATGACACTATATTGACAACAATCTTAAGAACTTATTGGATTCCAGTGTTGTTAGATAGTAATTTGCATGCCAGGGTAGAAAACTTTCTGGGAAAATACGAACTGTGCATGAAAAACCCGTAGGGCGTTCGAACGCCCGACGCACGCGAAGGCAAAAATCTGAAAATTCGTAAGAACGTTCGAACGCGTATTCTAACGCAACTCGAACGCAAGCCTTCTGCCTAAGAACGTTTGAACGCGTCTTCAAACGCGAATCGAACGCAGACCTTCTGACTTAGTTCGTTCAAACGCGTCCTAAACGCAACTCGAACGCAAACTCTCTGGAATCATTTCGTTCGAACGCGTTCTCGAATGCTATACGAACGTGAACTCTCTGGAATCATTCTGTTTGAACACGTTATCAAACGCTACTCGAACGTGAACTCTCTGGAAACACTTCGTTCGAACACGTTGTCAAACGCAACATGAACGCACCCACACTGACAGTCTCGTTCGAACGTATATACGAACGCGACACTAACGAAATAGTCCTGTAATTATAATAAATTGCACACTTTTTAATATTAACTTAGTAAATCATATACTGTAACACATTAATCTTGGTAGTATAGATTTAAGTTATTATTAGGTTGTTCAATTATCACAAGCATACACATAGTGATAAAGTTGAAATTGATTGTGTGTTGCATACTTGGTTGAGAATTTAAAGTGTAATCATACACAAGAAATTCCATCCAACCTTGATGGACTCTTACACATATCTACACATATTGTATATTGTACTATTGTATAAAGTGTAGTTCTGGGTTTGAATTGCTAAAGGATCATATTGAAAAAGTGTTTAAAGAATATTCTGTCTAAAATGCGATATTCATTTATTCATTTTTCTAAAGAATCTTTAGTTGAAATTCAAGGACTTGTGTTTATTGGAACCATCGTCCAATAGAACAACAAGTGGTTACCTAGTACATCACTTTGGAAAAGATCATTCGTTGATCGTTGTAAAATTTGTCTTTTGTAGACTAATTGACCCATATTGGATTATCCAGTTACAAATGGCTAGCGGAAATATCACAGTACCGGTCTCTCATGGAGAAAAGCCGGAGAAATTTGGTGGGGCAAATTTCAAGCAGTGGCAGAGAAAAATGCTGTTCTACCTGACAACTCTCCAGTTGGCTAAATTCCTCAAAGATCATCCGGGTCATGTGGAGGGTGAATCTGAAATGGCCAAGGAAGAGCAAGAACAGACTTGGATGTCTGGAGGCTTCTTATGCAAGAACTACCTTTTGGGTGGTCTTGACAATACCCTGTACAATGTGTACCAAGGCATGACTTCTGCGAAGATTCTCTGGGAATCTCTCGAGAAGAAGTATAAAACTGAGGATGCCGAACAAAAGAAATTTGTCGTGGGTAGGTTCCTGGACTACAAGATGGTAGATTCAATGACGGTGATGTCTCAGTTGGGTGAACTGCAGTTGATCATTCATGAAATACTGGATGAGGGTATGAAACTCTGTGAGATGTTTCAAGTTGCCGCCATAATTGAAAAGTTGCCTCCATCATGAAAGGACTTCAGGAGCTATCTGAAACACACAAAAAAACATATGAGCCTTGAAGACCTTAGTGTTCGATTGAGAATCGAGGAGGACAATATGATGTCCGAGAAGGCCAGCTACAAGACTATGGAGTCTAAGGCCAACATCATTGAGGGTGTGAATGGTAGCAAGAAAAGAAAGAACAGTGGAGCTGATTCTTCGAACAAGAAGTTCAAGGGGAAATGCTACAACTGTGGAAAGAGCGGTCATACGTCAAAGGACTGCAGAAACAAGAAGTCTCAGGACAAGGGCAAGAAAAAGAAAAATGAGGCCCATGTCACTGAGGGTGAGCAGCTGACTGATGATATCTCAGAGATTGAACTATCAGCAGTGGTAACCGAAGCCAACATAGTTGGGAATCCGAGGGAATGGTGGGTAGACAATAGGGCTACTCGTCATATCTGTGCAGATAACAAGATATTTTCCATGTACCAGAAGGTCGATGGCGGCGATCATCTGACAATGGGAAACTCGTCTACCTCTCAGGTGGTTGGACAAGGCACAGTGGTTCTGAAGATGATACAGGAAATGAGCTAACATTGAGAAATGTACTGCACGTTTCGGATATTCGGAAGAACTTGGTCTCGGGTTCTCTTCTTAGCAAGGCTGGTTTTAAGCTAGTATTGTTTCTGATAAGTTTGTAATGACAAGGAATGATATGTATGTAGGATAAAGGTTACCTAACTGAGGGTCTTTTCAAACTAAATGTAATGACTGTTAATCGTGCGAATAATAAAGCTAGTACTTCTGCTTATATTATTGAGTCACAAAATGTATGGCATGGGAGGTTAGGACATGTTAATTATGATACCATGCGTAAATTAATTAACATGGACCTTATACCTAAAATTGCAATTGATAGCCAACATAAGTGTGAGGCATGCGTAGAAGCAAAAATGCATCGAACATCATTTCATTCTATTAAACGCAGTTTTGAAC
>SKCR01038297.1:0-43673 GCA_019454045.1 Zanthoxylum bungeanum | reverse complement strand
TGGGAGCAGTCGAATCTTATATGATTTGATTCGTTTGATATTGAAAGTTACCGAATTAGTTTCAATACTCTTGGGGATATGCTCCAGTAACACTAGTTCATCTTCTTAATTTAGGTTTCATTAATTTCTACAGTTACATATATGGTATGTATAGGTAGAAAATCTGAATCTTAAAAAGTTTGAGATTTGAATCTTTCTTTTATTAATAGTTATATAATAGAAATTACTTACACCTCAGAGGTATAAGTAAAAGTTTATCATTTATTCTGTTTAATAAAATATTGTATTCTATTTGATAGAATATCTTTCATACGATCCTAAGTAATAAAATCGTTTTATTACTTGGTGTGTAACATCGGATGTTAACAATTGTAGAAAAGACTTGACTTATTGAAGTCAAATGTGAGAATGATAAATTATAATTGGAACTACGTAATTAATAAGATGAAACAACCCTTATACATCTTCCGTTCAAGAACAATATGATAACAGAATCATTTACGAGTATTTGACACTTAATGGTTCCGTTGTTTTCTTATCGAAGAAAATTATCCTATAACTTATAATGGAAGCGATATTTAATATCGATTCTGTAAGTTCATCAATGGACCATATATCTAAGATTGTTCGTAGCTTACTATGATCAAGTTTTGAACTTGATGAAGCTTTAATTATGAATTAGTTCATGATTTGTGCTAATTGTTTATGCACAAAAGCTAGGTGAGGTTATTAAAGGTTTGACCTTTATAGTATGATAGTGAGAAAATTATACTCAGCAATTTATTGTAGATTCTGAGAAAACTTGTCTATAGTCATGCTAATTGAACAATTAAATATATATTGGTTAATGTTGATATTAAACTGTACATTTTAGCTAAAGAATGCAAAGTGGCATTTTCTGAATGACTTATTCAGATAAGGGATCAGTTGTGATTTCTTTGTTTAAAGAGTTCATTCTGGAATGGCCTTAGAGTTTATGTTCTGCTGAGATCGCAGTTTAGTGTGCTAGCTTATAGAGCCTATTGTAGGCTCGGATAAGTCTTCCGGAAATCCGTGTTCTCTATTTTTTATATCAGTCATATTGTTTGATCTTGTCAAAGTATAGAGAATACATATGTGATTGAAGGGTTAGTGGGAGCGTATAAATTACTTTATAGTGTTATATATCCTAACAACATTATCATTATTATAGTAATAATGAGATGTTTGTAAGGTAAAAGGTTTACCTAAGTCTTCTTTACTCCTGGATAGAAGTGGGAGTAGTCTCTGTTATATTTGATATAAAGTTTTATATATGATATAAAACTTAGAGACTTGTGAGAAACTCCTATTAGTCGTGCATTAGATATGATCTCATAAAGGACATAACAAGGATATTTGTAAGATAGTTAGTATAACTGTTGGACAATTATTGTATGTCTTATATATTGTATTCATCTTCCGTAAAGGATAATTCCTTTTTCGAAAGAGTAATTGATTAGAATGTCTAATCAATCTTATGTATCATGGGATGATGACATAATGAATACTTTATTATGTGCGATTGTAGATATCGATTTAATTTTAATTGGTACGGGTTATTTTGATATCCTATAGACCATAGGATCGATCATGAAACATGTTCTTTGTGATCTTTGAGATATTAAGAACGAGTTTCTTAATTCATGGAGCATTTACTCTATAATCATTTGGGTCAGATTAGTTTTTGGTCTAATTACGACGCTAGACTATCTACGTCTTAAAGAGTCAGAAAAGATGCAGTGGGAGTGTCACAAAGGATTCTACTTTTTGAGTGGAATTAGTTGCAACTTATGAAGTATCGACTTATGAAGTTGCATAATGACCTTATAAATTAGAAATTTTGGATTGGTGTTGTGCTTGCGGTTGTCTGCATAGTATTTTGGATTCGATCCCTAAATACTTGGACAGTTGTAGCACAATACTGATGTACCATCAGAGTTATATTAATGTATAATTTAGATTCTACAAAATATGAATGATGCTGGCTATGGGAAACGATTGGATTTGTTTGAAAAACTCAATATGTTATAGCGGACCTACTTTTTTTTGCCTACTTCTTAAGTACTAGGTGAGCTTTTGAGAGCCATTAGTATACGATACATATTGAGATGTGTATATGATACCGTGGATTGGCACAAGAGCAAATGGGAGAAATTGTTGGGGTTGGTGCTCAGAGCGCCAATCCGCATCGTATTTATGTGATTCATGAATACAATCAATTCATTTTTTCCATAATATTACTTATTTATGGTTGCACCTCTTATTTTTATATACGTATTCAGTCTGATTACGATTAGATTGAAACTAAATGTGGTTTAGTGATTTATATATTAGACAAATGCCCGATAATATATATTGCAGTACACAGTTACAAAGGTAGTTTGTAATTTACATTGGGAAGTATCACCGCTAAATGTATATTATCAAATATTGTTCCTGATCAAGATTTACTAACACGGGTCGGTTAGTCAAATCCGTTGAGACCAGTACATATCATATATCGAGACTTGGTCCGATGGTTTATCCCAATTAACCATGAGTCTGGGGAGACTCGTATAGACATGTAGGTGTTTATAGTGGATAAACACTGAACGACTCACCGAAGATTCTTAATGGATGGTACACCAACGTCAATAAGAATCTTCTCGGGTTGAGTAGCATAGTGGTCATTCGACTTGAGATACCGCTGTGGATGTATGAGCCATCCTCCACACTTAGATGGCAGTCACGTCACCAATCTATATAGATCAAACCTCCGTCTATTCGTTGGGTGTGGACCGATCCTCAGGATATCCCGTGTGTATCAAGATAGGATCCGTCAGTTCTGTGTATAGAGCATAGGTAGTCCATATGTGATTAGCAATCAGTTAAATATATGGCCATAGTATACTTCGGAAGTGAGTTTCGAATGTTATTTATAGATTACTAATAGAATCGTCGACAAGATAATACATATAGAGATTTGACGTTTACATCTATATCTCTGGGATAATCCGGATACCTGTGACGGAGGGATTATACGTATGCAATGACCTCGACCTGTATGATTCAGCGAGTTTATCTGTGGTCGTCATAATTTACGGGTGGGTAAATTATGGACACGAAATTGGATTTCGTGATGGATATGCCTAAATTTAGAGAGTCTCACTAATGAAATATACTCGTATAGCACTAGGGCAACTTTTATGAATAATGTTGATTATTTATAAATCGTTTAAACGTTAAACGAAAGATGCATGCAAACGGGCCGAACCGTCATTTCCTAATTAATGTGTATTTGTATTTAATATATGATATTATTAAATACACATTAATAAATTGTCAAATAAAGGTATTTGACATATATCATTAATATATGTATTTGAGATATTTAAAGTAAATATAATACATATATTTGAGATATTGTATTTATTTAATTAATTAATTATTTAATTGTTAAATGATTAATATAATTAAAATCTAAATATCTCACCAAATTATAAAGTTAGGAAATGATTATAAGTGTAAATTGTTGACTTTATAATTAACGAAAAGGTTGTCAAAATGGTTTTGACTTCTTTAGATATTTGATTAAATTATTTAAAATGAAAAATATCTATTTCCTTTTTTTCTTTTGAATTTTCGGCCAACACCCTAATTACATATAATTGTTTTATTTTTGAGTTTCTTTTGTTGACTTATGAATATCATTAAAGTTGTAATGATAAAAGGTTAACAAGTTGCATAAAAGCCTTTAAATGAAACAAAGTAAAAATATCTAGATATTTTTATTTTTTTTCTTCACAATTTCGGCCTAGGGCTAATTTTGGTGAAGTATATATTGTTTCATTTCATTTTAGGGTTTTAACAAGTTCATTATATACCAAATAAATATAAAAGAAGATGAGAGAAAAGCTTGAAGGCCTAAAGAAGGATGCTTGGAAAAATCATGTTTTTGTAAGTTTTTGTTCAAAGTCTTCAACATGAAAATTGTTTCTAACATGCTTAGCATCATTTTGTTGCTTTGGTTTTGTCTCTCTTTTTATAGTTTGTGTTTATTTTGGTTGTGAACTTTGATGAAAGATTGATGCATGTAAGTAAGCTTGAAATGGTTTCAAAGCTTTACTTTTGATTTTTGGAAAATCAAGTTGCCATTCTAGAGTTGGTAAGCCACTCCTTGGTGACCTAGAATTGTTGAAGAGTTGTTTCAAAGTGGTGAGGCTAGATTGATGAAGTATTGAATGGATTAAAGTGTTGGATTTTAAGGATTTGGTGAAATTGGACAATTTGTTGAAATTGAATAATTAGGGTTCTTAACCCACTGCAAAATTGGGAATTTTCATATATGTGATGTATTATGGTATTAATATGATGCATTAAAGTTTTGGGTTGATTGGATTTGATCTTGGCATGTTTAGAACACAAAATGACCAAATTGTAATAAACGGAAAATGGAGGGTGCTCTCGGCAATTAGACTAAAATTTATGGATTTGTTGCAAATATGATTTTGAAGTATTTGATATGTTGAAAATCATTTTAGAAGTGATTTAGAATCATTCAAAATTGTATTTGACAATTTTAGGACTAAAATGATAAATTTGCAAAGTTGTGGGGCAATTCGGTAATTACCAAGAAATTTGATTTCTTGTGTAATTTTTTAAAAATTTGATAATTAGGTAATTAAATAAATAAGTTTATTTAATTTATACAAGAAAAATTTTGAAATCGGAAAATTTTGATTTTCCGCGTTTCTGCTACGTCACCGGTATTTCCCCTTAAAACCCCTACACTTCCAAGCTTATCCCATCGGAGTATATACGAACCACCCCCTTAGATAAAAAATTGCATAGACCTAAGACATCAGGTCGTCTTGTAAAATGATCCGTGGAGCTTAGTGAATATGATGTAGTTGTTGAGATATAAGCGCTGGAGTATTATGTAATGTAAACTGATTTATATATTATGAAATAAAATGATGCATTTTTCCATTATCAAAGTGTTTGTTTAATATCGCATATTGTAAATTATCTTGTTTACCCTATATTACTCATGTGCCTTCAGACTTAGTGTATGAGTGTCATACACAAGAGGATTTAAGTCTAAAGTTAGTGATATAAAATAGTCCATAGAGAACCAACAAAGCGGTTACTTTGTTTGCAATTTATTTATAGCTGCTGTCAATTCTATAATTGTATGGCGACCTTGATCTGGGATCGTCTATTAAGATACATAAGAATGAAGGCAGCATATATTATGTGATCATATAGGACTGGACCCATATAGAAATGAGTTTCTTATAATATTAGTTAAATAAAGAAATTAATTTTAAACTACTAGATTTTCATATATGGACTGATCTTAATTCTGAGTGTGCTACGAACTCTTACATGTCAGGATATGTCCTTTGATTTACAAAGGTGAGGTTGGTGTTGCAATCCCGACCAATAGCTACGTACTTTGGGGATATGATTTGATGTGTAGCTGGGGACGTTTTACATAGATATGGAGTTCACTCTTCTTGCGAGAAGTAGATGAGTATCTTCCTTAAGGGTTGATTCAGTACTTAAAAGGTTAGAGCGCTCGAGTCTTTCTATTACGAATAGAAAGATTCACATTTATAATGGTTATGAACAAATCGTTCATTAGAGAATCAATGATACTTAAGGTAAAAATAATAAGAGGGGTATAACATACATTATAACCCAACTCTAATTATGAGATACTCGTGAAAGGCCAATCCATATGTAATGACTATATTGATAGACACCGACGTGGTTCGACCTAATTTATCTATCTGCGGCAACGAGAGTGCAGCTTCAGATTTTTAGTAGAATATCCCGGAGTTAATAATTCAGAATATTTAATTAAGAGTTTAATTAATATTTCGAGATTATTGGAGCTCGGAGAGTGAATCTAAATGAACGATTTATTTATAAACATATATAATTGGACTATCCCTCTCTCCTGAGCAATAGATTCTAAACATTCATCATCTTAATTTGTGGCTAAAAAACTAGAAGCATTAAACACAAGCGAATATAAATAAACTAAATTACAACTTCATAAAACTCAAATTGGCAAATAATACATAGGTTCAAGCATTAGGTTACATCATCCTCTAGAGTAATGGAGTTAGTTCATGACTAAAGATAATAACAATGAAAGTAATGTCATGAATCTAATAGAAATCATTAGAGTTAAAGGAAGAAACTAGAAGATTAAACCCGAATCGAATCTCTTCATCTTCAGACGTCCCCGCCTTCGCCTCCTCTAGTCGTTCTTCAATCTTTCTCTTTGGATCTCTCTACAAATATGTGTTTTTAGTCTTGAGTTATGTAATAGCCTATTCTCTAGGGTTTTGGACGAGCTTCTGTATTTATATGGAAGTCTTGGAGTCCTTGTAGATGTAAAACACGATCGAAAAGTGGCGTTGCAACGCTGTTCTCTCGGGATTTTACTATAAGGAGGCATCGCAACGCCAGACACTTTTTCAGGATTGGTCATTTCTGCATTTTTAGCCCTCCCGCGTGCTTCCGATTCGTCCGTAAGGTCCCAAAATAAGTTAAATTGCCCCAAGATCCATGTTCCAATGCTTCCTAAAAAAAAACATAAAATAAACTACAAAGTATATTAAATTGCATGGAATCTAACAAAATAAAAAGCTAAGAATGCAGGAATAAGTGGGTATAAACCGCACTTATCAAACACCCCCAAACTTAAGATTTTGCTAGTCCGGAGAAAAAGACAAAATTAAAACTAAAAAAAATAAACAAAAAAAAACAAAATTAACTAAGCCATTTTCGTAGGGATCACAATTGCATTTAACGTATGCAACAAGCCTTTAATCCCCTAAACGGCCCTAGTGGACGAGTTATAGTCTCGTTAGCGCTTGCAGCGATGACACCAATAAACATCATTCTCACACATTCATGCAAAAATATAAAAATAATAAAAGAAAATAAAATAGTCCTGGTAGTTATGCATAATATTGTCCTCAATGAATGCTGGCAATGAAATCAAATAACATTCAAAGTACTCAACGCAACTTAAATCCATGTTCTTGAATAAATCATCTAAGTCAGACTCACAGTGTGTGTGTGTGTAAAGGTTCATTCACAGCTCGACTTGTAAGTAAGCCAACTCAATGATTTCATCTCAAAAATTGAGATCTGATGGGTCAAACCAACCTAGATATCTAAAAAGTACTATGTATTTGCTTATTCTGTACTTAGTATGGTATAATTTGTTTCTTCATTTTTTTCATTTTTTTTTCAACACACCTACCCTTTAAGGTAGCATTTCTCATCATGGTGGTCCTAACGCTCGCTCATGGATAGCTTCACGCTTATCGGTTATAGGTGGTTTAACTTTTTTTCTTTTCAAAATTTATTTTTTTTTCGTTTCTCTCTCTTTTGTTTTTAACCATACCATACATCATAACACTAGCAAATCAAGATATACATCTAAACAAACGGTCATTCATCGACAATCAATTTCTTCAACTAGTCACTTTGTCAACTAGTTAGGTTTTTACTGCAAAAAACCTATTGTTAAGTACTTAGGAGTCTAACCTATATCACCTAATCAAGGCATCATATAAAAGTCAATTGTGAACTTATCATTTCTAAGATTTCATCTAGAGCAAACAAAATTCATCATTAGACTTATGTTAAACTAGATAGGACTTTAAAAAAGTATTATTATTATTATTTTTTTAAATAGCAGGAACTATCACTACATCCACACACCCTCAAACTTAAAACTTACATTGTCCTCAATGTAAGATAAATATAAAGAAACAAGAATGAGGAACAACACTACCATGTATGAAGTTGATCAAGCTCCCGCTGGTCAGAATTTAATAGCGCGGGTTGTATGGGTCGTGCTACCTGCATAAATAATATGCAAACTAATAAACAAGAAAATAGTAAAAGTATAATAAAATAAAATAAAGAAAATTAAAAAAATTAAAAAAATTTTAAATGCAAGGGTTTCCTACTCTCTAGCGCTAAGTTTAACGTCTTCAGACAGACGCAACCACCTAAGTGGTCATGATGGCTTAAACATAATGAATCGGGCGGTCTCATGTGCTTTATTCTTTGGTATCCACTGGTTATTGTGACATGAAAAAAATAGCTTGGCGGGCTGTGGCAATGTAACTATAAAAGGTCCTATATGATATGTATATTTTCCCCTAGTTTAAAATTCTGGACTACACATACGGTAAAATTGGCTCGACCACTTTTTGAGCTTCCTATAAATCATCTTCAGGTGAGCACTGACTCTTCTTTTCCTCTTTTTGTGACGCTTTGGGTCGATTTTAGGATTGGCTGTGGAGAATCTTCTTTTATGCACGGCTGCACTATGTTCGTAGGTTGCTGAAATACTGGTTCACCCTGCGTGTTTGCGACTCCCTCCTCTATAATATCTACCCTGTGAGATTCTGCATCACCTTGAGGATTCGACATGGCTTTGAAAACACTGAAGGTAATTTCTTCATCTTGAACACTCATTTTACGTTCACTCTTTCTGCACATCAATGATCGCTCTACTGGTTGCCAAGAAAGGTCTCCCAAGGATGATTAGGACGTCATGGTCCTCCTCCATATCAAGAACAAGGAAGTCAGCAGGAAAATAAAATTTGTCCACCTTAACCAACACATCATCTACTATTCCTCTCGGGTATGTGAGGGATTTATATGCTAGCTACAATGTCACTGTGGTTGGCTTCACCTCACATATGCCTAACTGTTTGTAGATTGATAAGGCATGAGATTTATACTTGCACCCAAATCGCATAGCACCTTACCAAAATATCGATTCTCAAGAGTGCAATGTATGGTAAAATTGTTAGGATCCTTCAGTTTTGGAGGAAGCTTCTTCTATATGATAACACTGCACTCTTCTGTGAGTGCTACAGTTTCAAAATCTGTAAGCTTCCTCTTCTTGGACATCATCTCCTTTATAAACTTCACATAATTGGGCATTTGTTCTAATACATCTGCAAAAGGGATATTGATATGGATTTTTTTGAAGATGTCAAGGAATTTGGAAAACTGAGCATCCAACTTCTTCTTTTGAAAGCGCTGAGGGTATGTCAAATGTGTATTCATGATATGAGGTGGATTATATAGGGGAACTACTGCACTGTTCTCTTCTTCTGTTACTATTTCCTCCTGAAATTCCGCTTCTTTTCCTTGACTGCCTTAGTCTTGAGAGGTGTCTTTAATCTCTTTTCCGCTCCTGAGGGTTATGGCTTGACACTGCTCTTTGGGGTTGACTTCAGTATTATTAGGAAACACCCCTTTATGTTGATTGGCCATTAAAGAAGCAATCTGCCCAATCTGCACTTCTAAGGACTTCATCGTTTCTCCAATATTGCCCATATATGTCTCAATATTGTTCAACCTCAACTCATTCTTCTCAAACCTATCTAAAGTTTTAGCAACAAACGTGCTCATGAGGTCTTCTAATGAAGGTTTCTATTCAGCTCTTTGATTATTATAGCTAGTAGGATGTTGCAAGACATTCTCCTTATTGGAATATGGCAAGTTTAGATGGTAATAGTTAGGCATATGATTGCCTTTATAGTTGTTGAAGTTCCAATTGTTCACATATTGGACTTGCTCATATCCTCCGTCAGGTAAGATCATTCTATTAGCAGCAGCAGCTTCAATAGATGGTTGGCCTGTTGATTGGTCAATATTGCTAAATTAGTCGTGAGAGATGACACTTGAGCTGTAAGTGCAACAATAGTATCTACCTCATATAAACATGCCACCTTAGGCACAATAGTACATTCATTTGGCCATTGGAAGTTATTGATGGCCATCTCATCTAATAAATCATAGGTTTCTTCATTAGATTTCTTGAACATGATTCCTCCAGTAGCTGCATCGACCATAGTTCTATTAGGACCATTAAAACCATTGTAGAATAACTGAATCTGAACCCAGTCATTGAAATTATGTTGTGGGCATCTCCTGAGTAGATCTTTAAAGTACTCTCATGCCTCGCACATATTCTCAATCTCCAACTGCTTAAATATGCTTATTTCTGTTCTCAGTTGGGAAGATTTATCTGGTGGAAAGAACCTCGCAAGAAATATTATAGCCATATCCTGCCATGTCATGATGTTTCCCATTGGTATAGATTGCAACCAACCCCTCGCCTTGTCTCTTAAAGAGAATGGGAATAAGCATAGCCTGATGGTCTATTTAGTGACTTCATTCATCTTTATGGTATCCGCCATCTCCAAGAACATCCTTAAACGCACATTGGGATCCGCTACAGCTGAACCCCCAAACTATTTTCTTGCACCATGTTGATCAATGCAAGTTTCAGCTCAAAATTGTTGGCATTGATTGGTGGGTACACAATCCCAGAATAGTTATCGTCTATGACCGGCTTCAAGTGATCTCGGATTGCCACCTGGCGTGGATTATTCTCTCTATTTTTAGCCGACATTGCTTCTTTCTCAAATTTCCATTCTTTCCTTAGTCTCATCACTGTTCTTTCTATTTCTAGATCAAACAAAAGCAAGTAAAGACTTGTGGATCTTCGCATCACTGAAGCACAGAAAGACAAGAAAAAACACCAAAATAAAAATAAAAATAAAATCTAAATTAAAGCTAAGGTTATTTTGCAATAGTATTAATGTGAATTAAATTAACAATCCCCAGCAATGGCGCTAAAAACTTGTTGTGATATTTTATATCGTACCACAAATATACGGTGTCAAGTTTTAGTAAAGATAAGTGAAAGAGTGTCGAACCCATATGGATTATATTAAACTCACACTAAGTACTATAATTAGTAAACCTAACTTTATTTAGAAGTAATTTAAATAAAGATTAAAAACTAAATAAATAAGATATTAAAATATTTAATTAGGAGAAACCAATATGAGAGAGATTCTAAAGTCTGATTTCACCTAGCTATCCCTTATGTATTTATCATGCCATTCAATTCTTATTCAGTTGCATTGTTTATAAGCCAAGAATCCTAAATTATTCTAACTCCCTCTCCCGAGTGCCGAGTGAATATATTATCAATTATAAACTTCGATATCCCTATAAAAATCTAGTAATTAATAATTCATTATGCTATGTGATTCTTTGTTAACAACTTCGAAGGGATTATAGATTCTCCCGAACTCTATAAATCTCCTAAGTCATATTCTATAGATCTTATTCAAAATCCTTCTCTCCCGAATAATAGATTCTAAACATTCATCTTCTTAATTTATGGACAACAAACTAAAAGCATTAAATACAAGAGAATATAAATAAACTAAATTATAACTTCATAAAACTCAAATTGGCAAACAATACATTGGTTTAAGCATTAGATTACATCATCCTCTAGAATAATTGAGTTAGTTCATGACTAAAGATAATAACAATGAAAGTATTGTCATGAATTTAATAGAAATCATTAGATTTAAAGGAAGAAATTCGAAGATTAAACCCGAATCGAATCCCTTCGTCTTCGAACGTCACACATTCATCTTCTCTTGTTGCTCTTCAATCTTTCTCTTTGGATCTCTCTGAAAATATGTGTTTTTAGTCTTGAGTTGTGTATTAACCTCTTCTCTAGGGTTTTGGATGAGCTTATATATTTATAGGGAAGTCTTGGAGTCATTGTAGATGTAAAACATGATCGAATTAAGTTTCTGGGAATCTGCCACAGCGTCACGACTTCGGAAAGTGGCGTTACGACGCTGTTCTCTTGGGATTTTACTATAGGGATGTTGTTGGGGCGTCGCGATGCCCACTTTTTTCAGGATTGGTCATTTTTGCATTTTTAGCCTTCCCGCGTGCTTCCAATTCGTCCGTAAAAGAAACTGCAAAATACTTAAAATGGCACAGAATCTAACAAAAAAAAAAGTTAAGAGTGCAAGAATAAGTGGGTATAAACCACACTTATCGGTGGGAGAGCTGGTCATATTTTTTTCTAGTCTGATCCGGAGTGCCTAACGTGTTTCTGATACGCTAGGAAAGTGGTTCCTACAATTGGCATCAAGAGCGAGGTTGAAAAATATTATTAACGCTTCTCTTTTTCATTTAATGTTATTGGTTTTATTTATTTATATGAGTTATAAATAATAATTTGTCTATTTAGATGAGTAGGCACAAAAATATTATTCATTAGATGAATAATTATTGATGATTAATGTGTTGAATGGATTTTTACATTAGTCGTAAATTTTTCCTGCTCTTATTTTATGTTGGTTTTGGTTTTGTGATGTAAAGCCATAAGGCCATTCTTTACAAATGTTGTAATTTAATTTTCGTATGTGAAATTTCAAGTTTTTATAATTTGGAGCACCAAAGTCGCAAAATGAGCCAACAGCACAATGAAGCAAAGATTTGAAGACCAATGAATGTCTTGGGAATTTTTTGTACTAATTAGATTAGTATAGGAAAAATAAGAGCCCGATCAGTGCAAAATTATTTATTTATGTTGTATGTATGTTTATTGAATAACATGTCATATAGCTTAGGGTGCATACTCTTGCATTTTCACATGCCATAACATGCTTTGGTTGCATAAATATTCTAGACATAAAATATGATTTTATGAAATTTAAAATGGTTAAATTGGAATATGGTATGCATGAAAATGATTAATTAGATTAATTATTTTATTGTTTAAAATTAGAAATTCTAATATAGTGGGCTTAATAAGTGTATAATGAATTTCATTGGTATATAAGATGGAAACCCGTACGTAAATTCAATATCTGATTCCGAATGGATGCCAATGATATATGCACTCGGGATATAAATCCAAGTACCATTGGATTTTATAACACACTTAGATTAATTAAATGTTTAAATTAAAATTTTGACCACTTTAGAATTTTAAATTCTAAACTTGTTAGTGTTCCAATATTTTAAGAGTTAAAATATAATAGGCCACTAAGACTAGCTCAATTAAAATTAGTTTAATTGAGTAATATAATTAGTAGAGACTAATAGATATTAGTGAGTTAGATTTTAAGAGTTAAAATTGGTAAGGTCACTAATAGTGTACTAGTATAAATAAGAATTATGATTTAGCCGTCATAAATTTATTCACACTATAAAATTAAAATATTAGATATTTTAAAATAGAAGCCTTAATTTTAAAATAGTGAGTGAAAGAGGGATATACGATAGTACATCCCGCGATCTCCATTGTTAGTCCGAAATGTGAGATTCAAAAGACGCCTCGAGACGGCTTTGTTTTCGTCCCCCTATGGATGGTGTCCATTTTGGGCAAAATCAAGTTTGGATTCCGAGAGGATAGAGACTCTAGATGTATCTAGTGAACTGACCTATCCTACGGCGACACTTCACTAGTTAAGTCCAAGGGTTCTGAAACGACGGGTCATAGTCACAAATGAATGATTAAATGTTAATCCAAATTCCTTGATCAAATCAAACGGTGGTTGGTTAATTTATGAATAATAGTTATTCCGTATATATTAATCAATCGAGCTTGTCTCAATCTATCATATAAATACTTGACCTACCCTACGGCGACACTTATTTGTGGGATGATAGATTTCTGTGGCATAATAATTCTCTTAGGTTTCTAATTCATTATTCATGGTTCATGCATCATGTTTAATTTTATGTCAAAATATTTGATAATTTAATATGCGATGAATATTAAATGCATGTTTACTTTATTTTATTTCAACCATGGTTTCTCCAATAATTTCCATTCTCTCTAACGATAAATTAACGGGAGAAAATTATGTCAAGTGGAAAAGTAACATGAATATTATCCTTGTCTGTGAAGACCTAAAGTTTATCCTGATGGAGGAATGTGCTCCCATTCCGGCCAGAAATGCTGGCCAGGCTATACGCGATGCCTACCAAAAATGGATCGCGGCTAATGAGAAGGCATGTTGCTACTTGCTAGCATGGATGTTCGGGGTTCTTGCTACAAAGCATGAGCCTATGGCTACAACATCTCAGATGATAATCCCTGCAGGGCATGTTCGGGCCAACGTCATGAGGCCATGCTCTCAGCGATGACTGCTAGGATGAAGGAAGGGACATCAGTCTAAGAACACGTCTTGGGGATGATGACCTATCTCAATACTACCGAAACCCATGGAGCTGGTATTGACGAGCGGAACCAGATGAACATGATTATGGAAACTCTTCCGAAGAGTTTCCTGCAGTTTAAATGCAACTATGTTATGAACAAGTTGTCTTTTACTTTGACCCAACTGCTTAATGAGCTCACCCACTACGAATCCATGCTTTTGGATCCTCGTAAGGCCAGTGTTGGGGAATGTTTTTTCGAATATTCTAGATCTGCCAAGAACAAGAAGAAAGGCACTGGGAAGGCAAATGCAAAGCCTATGAAGAATAATAACAAGAAAGGCTCTAAAGGTGCCAAGCCCACGGGAAAATGAGCTCACCCACTACGAATCCATGCTTTTGGATCCTCGTAAGGCCAGTGTTGGGGAATGTTTTTTCGAATATTCTAGATCTGCCAAGAACAAGAAGAAAGGCACTGGGAAGGCAAATGCAAAGCCTATGAAGAATAATAACAAGAAAGGCTCTAAAGGTGCCAAGCCCACGGGAAAATGTTTCCACTGCGACAGGGACAGGCATTATAAAAGAAACTGTCATAAATACCTTATTGAGCTGAAAGAGAAGAAGGCTACAGGTAAATACGATTCACTTGTTATCGAATTATTTTTAGTGGAGGATGATAAATCCGCATGGACTGTTGATTCTGGAGCCACTAACCATGTTTGTTATTCTTTGTAGCTACTTGACTCATGGAGGGACCTTGCTGAAGGTGACTACACCATGAGGGTCATGACATGGGATACCGTTTCAACAAGAGCTGAGAGAGTTTCCAGTCTATGTTTTTTAAATAATAGTTATTTAAATTTGGACATTAAATTATTTATTCTTGGTTTTTGCAGAAATTTGATTTCTGTTTCCAAACTTTTGGATGATGGTTTTTCAGTTTCTTTTAATAGTAATTTGGTTAATGTTTGTAGAAATGGATTAACATATGCACAGGAAACTCAGAAAATAATTTTTATGTTTTAAGACCGTTAACATATTGGTCACTGCTCAACACTGAAATATTTAAGGTTGAAAAACCTAAAACAAAACCATAAAATATTTCTCGCGATGACACATATTTATGGCATCTTAGACTTGGTCATATCAGCCTTGACTGGATAGATAGGTTGATAAAGAACGGAACCTTAAACCATTTAAAGCTTGGAACTTTACCAGTATGCAAATCTTGTCTAGAAGGAAAGATGACCAAGAGACCTTTTACTGGAAAAGGCATAAGAGCCAATCAACCACTTGCACTAATATATTCAGATGTTTTTGGACCGATGAATGTAAGAGCCTGAGGTGGTTATGAATACTTCGTCACATTTATTGATGATTATTCAAGATATGAGAATGTTTACCTAATGCAGTATAAGTCAGATACTTTTGAAAAGTTTAAAGAGTATCGTGCTGAGGTTGAGAACCAATTAGGTAAGACGATCAAAACTCTACGTTCAGATCATGAAGGGGAATATCTTGACAGAAATTGTGAGGAATTCCTAGTTGAGCATGGGATAATATCCCAACTCATAACGCCTAGAACACTACAGTAAAATTCTAATGTAAAGAGGAGAAATCAGACCCTACTAGACATGACAAGATATATGTTTAGTTATAGCTCACTACCTAGTTCGTTCTGGGAGTATGCATTACAAACAACAATGTATATCCTAAATATGGTTCCATCTAAGTCTGTTCCTAAGACCCCTTAGAGTTATAGAGTGGTCGTAAAACTAATTTATGTCATTTCTGCACATGGCGGTATCTAGTACATATGATGAAGAATAAGACTACTAAGCTGGAGCCTCGTTTACAGGTGTGCCTATTTGTAGGCTATCCTAAGGAAACTAGGGGTGGATTTGTTTATAGCCCTGAAGACAATAAAATATTTGTATCGACAAATGCTACTTTTCTAGAAGAGGACTATATGAGGGAGTTCAAACCTCGTAGTATAGTGTTACTCGAGGAGTTACTTTCTTGTTCGACCAACATGCCATCATCAACAACAATTGACAAACACATAGCACTTTCGACATCTGAGCGTCATATGCAAGTTTTTTAGAATGATCTAACACCTAGACGCAATGGGAGGGTTGTACGACAACCTAATTGCTATCTAGGAGTTAGAGAGGCACAAGTTTTCGCTTCCAGCGATGAGGTAGATGATCCATTTACCTATCGTAATATAATGGATGATTCTAATAAAGTGGAATGGCTCAAATCTATGAAACTCGAGATGGAGTCTATGTACTCCAACTCAGTTTGGGAACTTGCAGACCAATCTGATGGGAAAAAACCCATAGTTTGCAAATGGATCTATAAGAGAAAGAGAGAGCAGATGGGAAGGTATAGACCTTCAAGGCTAGGTTAGTGGCCAAGGGTTATACTCATAAATAGGGAGTTGATTATGAGGAAACTTTCTCGCCAGTAGCCATGCTAAAATCCATCTATACTCTTCTATACATTGCTGCATATTATGACTATGAGATTTGGAAAATGGACGTCAAGACTGCATTATTGAAATGTAATCTTGATGAGTGTATCTATATGGTACAACCAGATGGGTTCATAGCCCAATGTCAAGAGCAAAAGATTTGCAAGCTGTAAAGGTCCATTTATAGACTCAGTAAACATCTCGATCTTGGAACATCAGATTTGATACGACGATCAAGTCTTATGATTTTGAGCAAAATGTTCATGAGCCTTGTGTATACACGTCATTGACGGGAATGTGGTTTTTCTCATCTTATACATCAATGTTATTTTACTCATTGGGAATGATGTAAAGATATTATCGGACGTGAAAACCTGTCTAGCTAATCAATTCTAAATGAAATATTTGGGAGAGGACAATTATCTTCTTGGGATCCAGATACTTCGGGATCGCAAGAAACGACTCTTAGCTATGTCTCAAGCATCCTACATCGACAAGATTCTTGTACGATTTGGTATGCAAAATTCCAAGAAAGGCAATCTGCCTTATCGATATGGAATTCATTTGTCGAATGAACAGTCTCCTAAGGCACCTCAAGGAGTTGAAGAAATGAGACATATCACATATGCTTCAGCAGTTGGTAGTCTCATGTATGTTATATTATACCCAAGATCAGACATCTATTTTGAAGTGGGAGTAGTCAGTAGGTTTCAGTCTAACCCAGGATTGGATCATTGGAGGCTGTGAAACACATTTTCAAGTATCTTAAGAGAACGAGAAATTAAATGCTTGTGTATTCTAGTAAGGATATGATACTAAGGGGATATACAGACTCTGATTTTCAGACGGATGACGATTCTAGGAAATCAACATCTGGATAAATGTTTACCCTAAGTGGTGGGGCCATTGTATGGCGGAGTTGTTGGATAATATGACCCATAGCGTCACTATTTGTACAGATCATGGTGTTGTTGTACAAATTAACTATGTGACAAGGAAATTGCACTCTCATCATTTGTGATTAGATCACCATAGATATATAAATGAAGAGAGGTCCATATGATTAGTTCCTGGATTGAGATGATATGAGACAGTATCAATCCCCGAAGGATTAATTATTAAATATCCCTAGCCGAAGTATTATCGAGACTGGACATCGATAATGCGGAATAGGCTAGTATTGCACTTGTGCGCGTTGTGAGGGCACAACGGCATAGTTCTCATATATATAAGTATTGGATACTTATGCAAGTGCGATAGGAGGTTGTGTTTCACCGATGGTACGGGAAACAGCTTCGCTCTGGATAGACCCCTCGGAATCCCATTGGTATTATGACTATGTGTCTATGGGAGGCCGAAATCGAGGTAGGTGTGTATAGTCTTAACCTGAGACTTGCATCGCTAATACTTGCGATAATCGGTAGACTTTGGTCTTGGTGGTACAGGGCTTTAACCGGTTCTGTGTACACCGCTTCTGGGTTTATCAGAGAGTCGTAGTGTATTGGGTGTGATGTCAAGACGGAAGTGTCACTTCAGTCATATTGGAGTTGATGTCACGCAGGATATGGTACTAGTGCTCTTGAGTGTTGCGCAACCAATCGGGATATTGTGACCAGGTCATGTATATCCGATTATAGAGACTATGTTACCAGACATCCGACATGTGCTTCGGACGGGGCAGACACTTATCCAGCCCCAGCCCTAGCACGTGATTATCCGATACTGGGCCGATATACACAATACTACGGTATACTACGCTTGATACAGATCTATATATCCTGAAGAATATTTCTGGAGAATTGGGTAGGCATGGCGTTTTGCTAGAGGCTAACCTTGTCTTGTAAATCGGTATAAACGTAGTACGAGGTACTTACGTGTTCGGATAGTCCGACGACCGTATTTACTGCCAACATATCCGGAGATCTCATGGGTCGGTTCCCGAAGATTCACCGATGAAGTATTACTCGCACTTTGATTAATCTGGGATTAATTAGAAGAGAGAGATAGAATTAATCTGGGATTAATTCGATGAGAGAGAAAATTAATTTGGGATTAATTGCGGAGATATTTTATCTGGGATAAAATATTAATTAAAGAGAGAGAACGATTAATTTGGAATTAATCGGTAAAATTAATATATTCGATATATTAATTGAAATTGGATTTTGACGCGGAATTAAAATTAGATTTTAATTCGGGCGAACGAATTAATTTAGAACTAATTCGTTAGCGACGTGAATAGTGAATTCGCTAGGCGTAATCACTTAATTACGACGCGACGGAAAATTCGTTAATTTGGAATTAGCGAACCCGAGCCCGAGAGTGATTGCGAGCGCATTCGCATTTCGAATTCGAACGCGACACGCGAGTCACATCAAGCGTCAAATCGTTTGTCACATCATGCGTCAAATCAATTGTCACTTTGAGTGATGTGACTTGACAACATGTCACTTTATTAAAGTAATGTGATATGACTTAAAGTAAAGTAGATATGATGTGTGAAAAGTAGAAAAGCATTATTAGACTTTTGCTTTTTACTTTTAAAATATTTGATAATGATTTATATATTTATTTTGTTTTTTGAAAATAAAATTGAAAAATATATAAACTTATCATTTTTTCTCTCTCTCACATGCAAGGCATACGGTTTCTTCATCTCCCTCTCTTTCTCTCCTTCACGATTTAGGCATCAGTCTTCTTCTTCTTCTTGTTGCGTTTTCTGCCGAGCAAATGGAGAAGCAAGATGACCTTTTTGTTGCTAAATCTTGTGCTAGCACACTCTAGGAGTGATACAAAGGTGATAGGGAAGTGAGTTTGTGAGCATGGAAGCTTGAAGCTTTGAGCTTCAATGGTGGTCTTCAATGGCCGAAAATGGTGGAGATCTACACGCCCAAAACCGAGCAGTCCACTGTCAAAGGAAGCCATTGCCGAGCTTGGAGGGAGCTCAAAAATCGCACCTTGTTCTTCAAACATCAAAACCGAAATTCAATGTGAGTTGATTCCGCCACCTCCTTTGATGTGTTCATATGTGATTTTTATGCATGTTTTGTGATCTTTGGGACTTGATTAAACTCCAACAGGAGTATAAAGCAGTCTTGTATTGCTGACAACACCATGGAGGCAGAGTATGTAGCAGCTTGCAAAGTAATTAAGGTAGCAGTCTGGATCCAGAAGTTCTTGGGAGATCTAGAAGTTGTTCCAAATATGGATAAACCACTCACACTTTATTGCGATAGTAATGGTGCAGTGGCAAATTAAAAGGAACCAAGAAGCCACAAGAAGGGAAAAAATATAAAGAGAAAATATAATCTCGTCAGAGAGATAGTGCAGAGATGAGACGATTCTATCAGGAAGATTGCATCCGCAGAGAACCAGGCTGATCCGTTTACAAAGACCTTGTCGGCTAAAGTGTTTGAAGGTCTCCTAGATGGTCTAGGATTACGTGACATGTCCCATTTGCTCTAGTGCAAGTGAGAGATTGTTAAGAAATATGCCATAGAGCTTCATGTAATGTAAACAGAATTATATTTTATGAAATAAATGATGCATTATTCATTTATCAAAGTTTTTGTTTAATATCACATATTGTTTACCCTAGATTAATCATGTGCCTTCAGACTTAGTGTACGAGTGTCATACACAAGAGAATTTAACTATGGAGTTAGTAAATCTAAAATAGTCCATAGAAAGCCAACAAAACTGGTATTTTGCTTGCGGTTTATCTATAGCTGCGGTCCATTCTATAATTATATGGCGACCTTGATCTGGGATCCTCCATGTAGAGATATGAGAATGGAGGCACCTTATGTGATGCGATCATATAGGGCTAGACCAAGATAGAAAACAGTTCCTCTCCATTTTATGGTCCAATAAGATTTGCCTCCGCCAAGGATTTTGGGATGATTCCCAAAACGTGACTGCCTCCTTCATCTACGGCCTTTGAAACGATCCCAATAAGTTCAAGATTACCCCCGCCATGTATTAAGTGCATATTCCTTGCAGCTAAGACTCGACCCAATTCATGTGCTGCTTCTACGTATTGTGGCTTAGTACCAACACAAGTACCGCAAAACACACAGATGTTTTCAACTAATCTTCTTGAAGTGGCTTCCATTATTTTTTATATTTCTTTCTCAAATCAGGATGCCTTCCAAAGTGCAATGACGAGCTGAATTTATAGTACTTGAAAAAGGGTGAGTAATAATAGCACTAGTATCTTCCAAAGGATGATTGTTAGCTAAGAAATCATGAAGGGTCAAAAAGTCTGGATCCTGTCTATGAAAATAAAGATAATTACAACAGAAAAGCAAATCAAAGCAATAATTAAGGCAACAAAATTGTGTACACAGTACGCCATTCGCTTAGTATAAATTCATTAGGATGCATCTCAAGAATCCATTCCTTACTCAGCCATCGCTAATGAATTATCTCTTATTTTTGCCAAACACCATTCCTTCTGTCTTATGCTTTGGTTGAGCTTTTCCATACAAAAATACACACAAAAATAAAAAATCTACAACATGTATACACAAAATATAAAAATAGAAATTACAACAAATTATAGGGGTTGCCTCCCTACTAGCGCTAAATTTTTTGTCTTCAGCCAGACGTGACTGAAATCCATCTGTCAAGGAGGTTTCAGCGTCGTTTTGGATGTCCGATTAAAGACAATCCCATGAGCGTTGCTTTTGAAGGGTCTCTTCCAACGGTAAAGGGGCAAAATGAGTTTTTTCATATTTCGTGCTTGTGCCACCTTTTTTATCTTTGTTGCTCCAGTGGTTCCTGAAAAGAAAGAAAGAAAATCAGGAGGTCTTGTATGGTGCTTGACTTGGAATGGAAGTTCCAGTCTGTCAAGCTTCTGTGATTTCTTTGAATTGTACTCCCCGATACATCGATGTTTCTCCTGAATGCTCTGAATTTTCAATTTGGTCTGATAGTTGCTCCTCCATTTGCTCTGTTCTTGCTCCACCTTTTCTTCACTGATGTATTTGAAAATTTCCGTGTTCAGCTCTTCATCTGTCATCTGTGAAATACATGCTTCAAAATTGTCAACCTGAGGATGAAAAGAAATGTCAGATTTTAGGTCTTCATCCTCTGATCTGACTGGCTCAGGTGGTTCTTCTTCAAACATCAGTGCAAAATAGTCTCCAAGATCTTCATTTTGAGGATACAAAATTCCATCCTCATTAGTTGGTGCAGTTGGTACAAACAGCTCAGCTTCTTTGTCCTCGTCAGAGTCATAATAATAAAAATCAAATTGAGACTTTGCCGGTTCGGGCTCCTGAGCTGATACCTCTGGTTGTTGATACTGCTCAGCCTCCTCATCTGTTAAGGTGTCATTGTAGATCTCTGGGTACTCGAAGGCTTTGTCAGTTTCATCTGATAATTCTTCTTGAGGTTACTGTCTTGTTTGATCTGTCAGTCTCTGAATGAATTCTGATTGTCTCTGAATACTTTCAAATTGATTCTGGCATGTTTCAAGTATTGTATCCAACTTTTCATCTTGTTTCTTGAACTAATCTTTAAGCATGTCAACCATCTGATCTTCCTCTGATGGTTCTAATTATTGATGGAAATCGAAGGTAGATGGTGGATAAGATGGAAAATGTGATGGTTCTTCGTACCATGAAGGATTTTGATAGCTCTACCACCCTGGATTGTAGTTGTACTCGCAATGATCTCTCGGGTGGTTACCATTACATATGTCACATCTCCCCATTGCGTTCTATTGAGCAAATGTAGTATTGCTTGATTCTGACACCCTATGATTGTCATTAGGCTGTGCAACAGGCCTTAGAAAACCAAATTGTTGCTCCCAGATGTGGTTTGTATCTTCTTGTAAGGCTCGTAATCTTTCAATCTCCCAGTAGTGTTCCATTTTTCAATCACCTGAAAACAAAAGAAAGAAATAAAAATTACAGATAAAAATAAAGAAAATTAGATACAAGTAAATTAGATAGCTTCAAAATTAATAAATCAAGAAAAATAAGTCCCCAGCAACGGCGCTAAGGACTTAATTCTTACTGTTGTTATTAATTATTGATACTATTTATTTACAGATATCTAATTGAGGGAGAATAGAATGATTGCTTGATTGGTTTGATTGATTGTAGATTTGCTAAATAAATAAATAAATAAAAAGACAAAAGAAATTACTAAGGAAAATAACAAAAGACACAAAGATCTAGGGTTGTGAATCATTCTAAAATCTTTTAAAAGATGAAGTGATTATTTTATGTTTGTCTAATAAATCAGTTTACTAACCTGTAACACTAAATTATGCAAAAGCCTCTGTCGATGGTCAGACGCAAATACCCAGTTTAACCCAATTGAACCATATGTCTATGTCAACCAAATTATCTGGATTCATTAAGTTTAAGTTCCAATTATGGCTACCCCCGCCCGACTGGTATATGTCTATTATGTAAGGAAATCTATAATTAAATGGTTATCTATCCTCAAGGAATTTTGTCTAAAACATAAGTAAAATTTCAATAGTGGTACTGGTATCACCCGACCACTTGGTTAAAAAGGCATACAATTTTTTCATGTCTGATCCAGGTGCATAACGTGTTTCCGCTGCGCAAGAAAAGTGTTTCCTACATTATCTTCACTCGGAACCTTGCACACGACAATGTCCCCTCGCGACACAATCTCTCAAATGATGTGATACTTCCGTTCCACATGCTTCGATTTCTGATGCAACCTCGGTTCTTTGGCTTGCGTAATGGCTCCATTATTATCGCAGTACAACAAAATCAGATTCTCGATGCTTGGGACAACTCCCAACTCTGTGATAAAGTTCCTAACCTAAAAAGTTTCTTTTGCTGCTTGAGAAGCTGTAATATATTCCGCCTCTATGGTGGAATCAGTTGTTGGCCCGTGTTTGGAACTTTTTCAATAAACTACACCTTCGTTAAGGGTAAACATGAATCCTGATGTAGACTTTCTATTATCAGGATCCGATTAGAAATCTGAATCCGTATACCCATTAATCTGCAGTTTATCTCCTCCATAAATCAAAAGATTTATCCTTAGTACCTTTAAGATACTTTACGATATGTTTAATGGCCATCCAATGGTCATTACCTAGATTAGACTGATATCAACTAGTTACACTAATCGCGAAACTGATATCAGACCTAGTACATAACGTCGCATACATGTGAGCGGCGTAAATACACACGTATAACGCAAGCGCACATATTGTTGGAATAGTATAAGAATATCGATTCCACGAGGACTTAATTCATACTGTTGTTATTAATTATTGATACTATTTATTTACAGATATCTAATTGAGGGAGAAAATAATGATTGCTTGATTGATTTGATTGATTGTAGATTTGCTAAATAAATAAATAAATAAAAAGACAAAAGAAAATACTAAGGAAAATAACAAAAAACACAAAGATCTAGGGTTGTGAATCATTCTAATATCTTTTAAAAGATGAAGTGATTATTTTAAGTTTGTGTAATAAATCAGTTTACTAACCTGGAACACGAAATTATGCAAAATTCTCTGTCGATGGTCAGACGCAAATACCCAGTTTAACCCAATTGAACCATATGTCTATGTCAACCAAATTATCTAGATTCATTAAGTTTAAGTTCCAATTATGGCTACCCCCGCCCGACAGGTATATGTCTATCCTGTAAGGAAATCTATTAAAGGGTTATCTATCCTCAAGGAAGATCGTGGGCTATTAAGTCTAAGGCTGAAACCTAAAATCCCTATGTCTAGTTCATTTTAGATTTACCAGATCAATCTTATTGGTGATCAGACAACAAGAAGCATTAAGCTTAAGACTTAATAAGTAAACCTTTAAATTACCCAGACTATAAAATAACCCTTATAAACCGGTAATATTAGAATTCATCACAACCCCAGATAACTAACACATAACTAGAGCTAGTAAAAACTTAGAAGTAAAAGACATAAAGTAAAAATGCTGAAAAGTAAAAGACATAAGGTAAAAGCTGAAAAGTAAAATAAAATGCTAAGGTAAAAGGATCAACTTTTACTATTTACTATTTTTGATATCTCCCTTAATATAATATATTAACTTGTGATTATTTTACCAACTAGCCATATAGGCGGTAACCTAATTAAGTCAAATTAAGTCCAACCAGCCATAAAGGCGGTACCAAAATAAACCTGCCATATAGGCGGTAAGAAAATTTAATTACCAACCGACCAATCTGGCGGTATCCTTGATTAGTTAGGTTTAAACAAGATTAAAATGAATTACCAACCGACCAATCTGGCGATATCCTTTTTAAGTCAATATTTTAAATAGTGAATATATTATTTTTAAGGGAGATTAATCTAAATAATAACAGTAAAAGAATTACCTTTCATCATAGATGGGGAAGTTACCTCCTCATGGTGAATAGTAAAAACTGTAAAAAGTAAGAAAGTAAATTATTATTATTACAAAACGTAATAAATTATTTACAAAACTAAAAACTAAAAACTAAAAGAAACTAGAGAGAGAAACTCTCTCTTTACATCAAAGAGATGAGAGAGAGTGGTACCACTGAAACTGAAATCTCGAGCTCAATTTATAGGCCTCGGTGGGGTTCCAGCGTCGCTACGCCAGCTTCTGTCGACGTGGCATGCTCTGGTTCGTCTGTTGTAGATTCTGGATAAGGTGATAATGTGACACATGGCAAGGTGGTTGGGGCTCAATTAATATGACACGTGGCGGTTTCTGATTGGTCAGCTCAGATTCTTATCCGCCATGTGTCAGATAAGGATTAGAGAGTCAATGATTGATGCTGATGTGGCGCTGACGTGGCGACACGTGGAAATTTGACTGTCGGCACCATAGAATTGCGACATGTGGCACGCTGTGATTGGTTGATGATGACATGGCGATGACATAGCAGTTTGACTCGGTCAACCTGGTGATGTGGACGATGACGTGGAATGACACGTGGCGATGGCGATTGTCGGCACCGTAGGATGCGGACACGTGGCATGGCGCTTGTTAGCAGATCGACTGTGATGGTGACACGTGGCACGATGCATGTTAGCGAAGTCAAACTTTTCTCATATTCTGATTTGTGGACCCGGTGCACGTTAGCACTGTTCGGCGCAGGTTAGGCGTCGTGACGCTGAAGGTCTTGGCGTCGCGACGCGGAAAATTACCAAAATGCCCTTTTTTCCAATTTTCACTGTTTTGCCCTTTATGCCTAAGACATATGAAGCTTCTCACAGGTTCTTCATAGAGAAATTTTTATTGAGGTAAGCTTTAATACCCTGCATCATCTCGATGTCATTCCCAATGATTAGGATGTCAGAGTACTAAAAACACCACCATACTTCCACTAGCCTTTTTATATACACATGATTCTTCAGAATTCTTGAGAAAATTAGACAATTTTATTATCTCGTCGAATCGAAGATTCCAACTTCGTTAAGCTTGTTTAAGTGTATAAATGGACTTCTTAAGCTTACATACCATGTCATGGTTTTCGCTGGATACAAAACCTTTCGGTTGTTCCATATAGATTTCTTCATCAAGAATTCCATTTAGAAAAGCTGTTTTGACATCCATCTGCCAAATCTTGTAATCATGGAAAGCAGCAATAGACAATAAAATCCTAATAGACTTTAGCATCGCTACCGGTGAAAAATTTTCATCGTAGTTGACATCAGGTCGCAGCGTGTAACTTTTAGCTACCAATCAGGCCTTAAAGGTTTCAACCTTTTCATTAGGCCCAAGGTTCCTCTTGTAAACCCATTTACAACCGATAGGAACAATTTCTTCAGGAAGTAGAACCAAGTCTCAAATTTGATTCTGATGCATAGAATCTAGCTCTGATTTCATGGCCTCTTGCCACTTCACGGAGTCGATGGCCAACATCACTTCTCTATAGGTATAAGGGTCAGTCTCTTCAATTAAGAGAACATCAAGACTCATTTCTTGTATCAAACACAAGCGATCAGGAGGTCTAGATACCCTAACGGACCTCCGGAGTGTGTGTAATGAAGGTTTTTCATCTATTTGAACTTTAGGTTCCTCATGTGATTCATTGGTTTAAGGTTGTACTTCATCAAGTTCAATCTATCTATGATTACCTCATTCAGACACAAATTCTATTTCTAGAAATTTAGTGAAGTGAGCTACGAACACATTTCGATGATCGATATTATAAAATATATATTCTTTCGTATTTGAAGGATATCCAACAAACCTAAACTTTTATCCTTGAGGCAAAAGTGATGAGTGGTAAATGTATCACTATTTCCCACTCATTTGACCTAATATTTTGTATAGTTTCTTGAGTTTTGTGAATATTTTGATGTGTTTTGTGATATTTTGTAGATAAATAAAGTTTCAGGACATTCTGGAGGTGATTTGGAGCCAAAACAGTGAAAAACGGACAAAAGGGCAAAATCATCATTAGCGCGTCGCGACGTCTAACATGCGCCGGGGACACGTGTCAGAATATGAGAAGTTTAACTTTGCTAACATGCACTGAATCTACAAACATTCATTGTGCCACGTGTTAACATCACAACCAATCATGCTAACGTGCGCCGTGCCACGTTTCATCATCCTATGGTGCCGACAATCGCCATCGCCACGTGTTATCCGCGTCATCGCCACATCATCAGAAGACCGAGTCAAATGTCGAGTCAGCTTGTCACTTAGCATCCACGCCATCATCAGCCAATCACAGCGCGCCACGTGTCACAATCCTACGGTGCCGAAAATCACTATCACCATATGTCGCCACGTGATTGCCACATCGTCACCACATCACTGCCACGTCAACTCAATTATTGAATTAATCATCCAAAATGCCACATCATCGGATAAGAATCTCGGCGGACTAATCAGAACGTGACACGTGTCACATCGCGACGCATGATCCTTACGCGTCACGACGCGGAGAGCCTATCGACGCCTATAAATTCAGCTCAAGATTTCAGTTTCAGAAGTACCTTCCTCTCTGTAATTCTCTGAATAAATAAGGAGTTTGTATATAGTTTTCTTTTAATTTCAATTTTGTAATTAATTTTTATTAACTTTCTGTAATAGTAATTTACTTTCTTTACTTTTTCAGTTTTTACTATTCAGCTATGATGAGGTAACTTCCCCCTGCTAGGGTGAAAGGTAAAACTTTTATTACTTCTATTTAGATTAATCTCCCTTAATTATAATATATTCACTACTTAAAATTTGACTTAACAAGGATACCGCTATATGGGTCGGTTGGTAATCAATTATAAACTGGTTTTAATTTGACTAAGCAAGGATACCGCCATGTTGGTCGGTTGCTAATTTACCACCTATATGGCTGGTTTATGGACAAATATTTATACCGCCTATATGGTTGGTCAGTATTTACTTTACCGCATTTACTTTTCAGCATTTTACTTTATGTCTTTTATTTTTAAGTTTTTACTAGCCCTAGTTATGTGTCGTAACTAAGTTAGTTATCTGGGGTTGTGATGAATTTTAATATCACCAGTTTATAAGGGTTTATTTTATAGTTTGGGTAATTTAAATGTTTACTTATTAAGTCTTAAGTTTAATGCGTCTTGTTAACTGGCCACTAATAAGATTGATCTAGTAAATCTAAAATAAACTTGACAAAAAAATTTTTGGTTTCAGCCTTAGACTAAATAGCCTACGATCTTCCTTGAGGATAGATAACCCTTTAATAAATTTCCTTACATGACAGACATATACCTGTAGGGAGGGGATAACCACAATTGGAACTTAATCTTAATGAATCCAGGTAATTTGGTTGACATAGACATATGGTTCAATTGGGTTATACTGGGTATTTGCATCTGACCATCGACATAGGCTTTTGCATAATTTCGAGTTCCAGGTTAGTAAACATATATATTACACAAACATGAAATAACAACTTCATATTTTAAAAGATATTGGAAAGATTCACAACCCTGGATAGTTTCTTAATATTGAATTTTATTTAATTTAATTTGAGCAATTTTATTTACTTGTTTTTAAGTTTAAAATCATCACCATTTCAAATAAATCAATCAACCTGTTAGATATTAGTAATCATTTGACCTCATAAAATTAATAGATTAGGTATTAAGTCCTCGTGGGATCGATAATTTTTATACTACTTGAACGATATGTGCGCTTTCGTTATACGCGTGTGAAAGCACCGGTCAAGTTTTTGGCGCCGTTGCCGGGGACTTATTTATCTTTCACTATTAGTTTTGAGGTCAGATACCTATACTTTTATCTAATTTCTTTTTACTTATTTTTTTTTATTTTCTTGTGTTTCAGGTTCTTAGACACTACATGAGATGAACAAGAAGCTTTGAAATCTGTTCGCTTGACCCAGAGATTGAAAGAACTATCAGACAGTTGAGAAGAGAAAGGCGAGAAGGCCAAGAAGTAATCGTTAACATGGAACCTGAACCTTTGGAGGTTGCACCACTAATACCCATTCGAGACAGGACCATTCGGTGGTTGACGGCTTCATTTCCTGTATTGTACTTCCTCTCTTACCAGAAAATGCGTGTGACATCAAAACATGCATTCAGATGATTCAACAGTCAATGCAGTTTGTGGGGAATGCAACTGAAGATCCTAATACCCACATCAACAACTTCTTGGAAGTTTGCGGCACTTTCAATTACAACCGAGGAGCTGAAGAAGCAATGAGACTGCGGGTTTTTCCATATTCCTTGAAAGACAGAGCAAAAGCTTGGCTACATTCACTACCGGCTGGTTCCATCAGAACTTGGAACACTCTAGCCACCAAATTCCTTGCAAAGTATTTTCCACCAGCCAGAACAGCAAAATTGAGGAATGACATCACATCCTTTGTACAACTTGATTCGGAAACTCTCTACGAAGCTTGGGAAAGGTACAAAGATTTGCTCCGGAAATGTCCTCACCATGAAATTCCAAAATGGCTTCAAGTCCAAACTTTCTATAATGGACTTTCTTGACTGATGAGAACCACAATTGATGCTACTGCTGGAGGAGATTTGATGGCAAAATGATAAGATCAAGCCTGAGACTTAATCGAAGAAATAGCTAACAACAATTCCTTGTGGCCAACAGAAATGAGCATGATTCAAAGAATTGTTGGAATTTATGAAGTTAGAGCCAATACAGCAGCAACGCCAAGCTGGATCAAATATGTAAATTCATGGAGACTCTCAGCACTGGATCCACAAGTTCACCATATGGAGGAGTACCAGAACCAAACCAACTTGAAAAGATGGTGAATTATGTCAACAATTTAAACAGACAGGGGGACAATCCATATTCCAACACCTACAACCCAGGGTGGAGGAATCATCCCAATTTCGTATGGAGCAACAACTGAGGGCAAAAGAACTATCCACCACCAGGATTCCAACAGCAAAACCAGAAGTTTGAAAAAGAACCAGAAATGAAAGAATGGATTGCAGAGATGTTCAAAAAGTAACAAGCAGCATATGATGCTATTTTTCAGAGCCAATCTACTTCCATTAAAGCACTAGAGAATCAAATTGGACAACTGGCCAATGTTCAGAGTTACAGACCGCCAGAGAACCTTCCCAGCAATACAGAACCAAATCCAAGGAAACGAGGGAATGAGCAATGTCATGCCATCATATTAAAAAGCGGTACTGAAATCAACAAAGATGTTGGAGTCAAGGCAACTACTGAGGAAGTTCCTAAAGAAAGCAGTGAAGCAGTTCCACAGATAGAGGAAAAAGAAGCAAAGGAAAAAGACCAAATCACTCCACCTCCACCTTTTCCACAGCGTCTTCAGAAAAACAAACTGGACAAGCAGTTTGCTCGATTCTTGGAGATTTTCAAAAAGCTGCACATCAACATCCCATTTGCAGAAGCCTTGGAATAAATGCCCAGCTATGTCAAATTCATGAAAGACATTTTTTCACGAAAATGGAGATTGGGAGATTACGAGACAGTAGCATTATCAGAAGAATGCAGCGCTATCATTCATATGAATCTTCCCCCAAAATTGAAAGATCCTGGCAGTTTTACCATTCCTTGCATCATAGGAGAGCATAACTTCGGTAGGGCTTTGTGTGATCTAGGTGCAAGTGTTAACTTGATGCATTTTTCTATTTCAGGAAATTTCAGATTGGAGAAACAATGCCCACCTCAATCTATCTACAACTTGCTGATAGAACGCTCGTATTTCAAGGTTGACAAATTTATTTTCCCATCAGATTTTATTGTCCTTGATATGGATGAAGACGCAGACGTGCCAATCATCCTCGGGAGACCATTCTTGGCTACAGGTCGAACCATTATTGATGTACAAAAAGATAATTAACCATGAGGGTACATGACCAAGAAGTAACATTCAATGTTTTCAAGGCCATGAATTTCCCAAATGATGAAAAGAATGAGGAATGTTTCAAACTTGATGTGATACATAGTACCATCCAAAACTCCAATGCAATGCAAAGTTCTACATATCAATTATCTGTGGAGCCTGAAGATAAAGCGTTCTATGTACTGAAGAAGCATATTCTTGCACTACAAGTAATAGAAGAGGCACAGTTCCATCATCTCAAAGAATTGGAGGAATTTCACATACAACCTTTTGAGAATGCCAAATTATACAAAGAAAAGGCCAAGAAGAGACATGATGAGAAGTTAGTGTGCATACAATTGAAACCATGGCAGAAGGTACTGTTAAACAAATCAAGGGTGAAACTCTTCTCATGGAAGCCAAAATCACGATGGTCAGGTCCATTCCTAATCACCAAGGTTTTACCAGATAGATCTGTTGAGTTACATGATCCCGACTCCAACAAAACATTCAAGGTTAAAATCAAGTGTGTCAAGAACTACTGGGGAGAATCATTTGAGCGACAAAAATAAAGTGTCACACTTTCAGATCCAGCCTAACGTTCGGGCAGCCACGTCTAGTTGACGACATTAAACTTAGCGCTAGCTGGGAGGCAACCCATGCAATTTTTGTATATATTGTGATTTGGTGTGATTTCATTTTGTGTGTTTATTTTTTACAGGTTAAGTTATTTCAGGATGGAAGAAGTTATCGAAAATCTTCACAACCAATTTCATTCTCTCCCTCAAAAATCTCTGATGAAAGTTTACAAAGCTCTCTTGGAACGGATGAGACTACTGATGATCAAATGTATTCCTACTGATATTCGTTGGATTATTGAATCACAGGTCCGATTGGCAGGTGAGTCCTCTGATCATTTTATTTCACATCTGCCTAGTTTAGGAAGAAGCACCTATGCTAAAAAGAGAAGAGCCAAAAGAATGGGTGTATGCTACAAATGTGCTCGCATGTTTTGTAATACTCGTTGTCGTTCTTTAGGAATGTTGTCTGATAACCGTGAAGATAAGATTAATTTCATTAGAGATGGCTTGAGTAAGGAGTCTTTGGATGACATATCTAGAACTCTTGAGACGCATCCCAGTGGATATGTGTATCACGAAATTCGTGTGTTATATGCACAATTCCAAAAGGAAAGACAACATTTAAGTCTCGGGAATTTGACTCAAAAAGACCCTGGTTACCAATTTATAAGAAAATTGGATGGGAAGTTTGTCTCTGACGCATAGACGTCAATCAAGCCGCTACTTTTCTTGTACATATTATATCTCTTTGTCTTTTCCTAATAATTGTGATTTGTTTTGTTGTTTTCTTTTATTTTCTCTGATAGGATCCAGACCTTTTTGACTTTCACGATTTATTTTACTATTTAACTAATAATTGTCATTTGGCAGGTACTAGTGCTATTATTTTACTCACCCTTTTCAGGTGTTATAAATTCAACTCATCATTGCACTTTTGAAGACATCCAGAGTAAAACATGGAAGCCACTTCAAGAAGACGAGTTGAAAACATCTGTGTGTTTTGCAGTACTAGTGTTGGTGTTAAACCAGAATACATAGCGGTAGCACAAAAATTGGGTCGAGTCTTAGCTGCAAGGAATATGCACTTAGTATATGGCCGTGGCAATCTTGGACTAATGGGGATCGTTTCAAAGGCTGTACAGGAATGAGGCAGTCAAGTCTTGGGAATCATCCCAAAACCCTTGGCAGAGGCGAATCTAATTGGACCATCAAACAGAGAAGAACTAATTGTGCCAGGTATGTCTGAACGACTAGTAGAAATGATTAACCATGCTAATGCTTTTATTGCTTTGCCAGGTGGCTTGGGTACAATGGAGGAAATATTTACAGTGTTATCTTGGGCGAACTTGAACATACACCAGAAACCAATTGGGCTGTTTAACGTTGAGGGATTTTATGATTTTCTTTGTGTATTTCTTGATGATGCCCAGAGAAATGGGTTCGTGACAAAACCTATGAAAAAACTCCTCTTTACTGCTAGAACTGCTTCGGATCTAATTGACCAAATCTTAGCTTTTGAACCACAAATTGACCCTATCATTTTAAAAATAAATTGGTCCGAAAATGATTGTGGTAAAAGGGGTCGGATAAATCTGGATCTTAACCTTTAATTTTCATGTAGAATTTCAGCTAACCAGGTACTATTTTCTAAACTCTTCTTCTACTGTTTAAGACATTGTGGACAATGTCTCATTTAGGTTTGGGGGAGGGGAATGTTAATAGTATCTTGTTTTTATTGTGTTATTTTAGTCCAAAATTTTTCGAAAAAAAATTGAAAAATTTTACAAAAAATTAAAAAAATATTTTGTGTTTTTGTGTTTTTAATTTGATTAATCGGGTGAAATTGGTGAGAGATAGCTGTGTAAGGAGTTCCCACTCCTGATACGTATTTCAACCCATTTTCGGAAAAAGTTAAATTTTGTTTATTTCCTTTTGAATTATTTAATTTTTAAATTCTCCATAAAACTGACTAAAATGGATATTTATATGCTCAGTTGGCAGGTATTATCAACATGCATGGTAACATACAGACATGAGCTGTAATTGAAAAGTTAGTAATATTCAGTGCTCTAGTTTAATTGGAGGAAACATCTCAAAAAGCGATGGGGTAAAAAAAATACGTCTGAGATCCGTGTTATTAAGTCTGTAAGGGTGTTTTAACACCTAGTGCCCTAAAGCCAACTGGTTTGGGAGTCACTGGCCCAACACTCGCTACATGAATCGAAAGATGCTGCAAAAATATATATATATGAAGTCTGAGTAATTAAGTCCGTAGGGGTGTCTTAACACCTAGTGTCATAAAGCCAACTGGTTTGGGAGTCACTAGCCCAAAGCTCGCTACATAGATGGAAGATATTGTATATAAATAAAAAAATTAAAAAGAAAGAAAAAAATCAGAAAAATTATTCCATTGCTGCAAAAATGTGTGAATTTTGATAAAACTTTAGAACAAAAATATTATTCTCTTCTCAACTGCACTTGTGACTGTTGTGGGCGAAAATGAGTTGTTTAATATTTTGTTGGTTGTGTATATGGAGAATGGTAAATATAATCGGAGAATTTATTTATTCGGTAATTTAGAAAGAAAGAAAACAACTAGTAACTTGGAGTAGAAGATTCACCTGATTAGTCACTAACTTCTTTATTTTCTTTTCTGTTGTCTTTTTACTTTTGTGTGCATTAGTTTTTACTATCTTTTTAAAACATTTGTGGGTATCGTTGCTGTAAACCCTCACGAGACTACAACTCGTCCACTAGGGACACCTAGGGGTTTAAAGGCTTGTTGCATACGCTAAAAGCAACCGTGATCCCTACGAAAGTGGCTTAGTTAAATTTTATTTTAAAGATGTTTATGTTATTTTATTTTGTGTTTTGCTCGAGGACTAGCAAAATGTTAGGTTTGGGGGTGTGATGAGTGGTAAAAGTATCACTATTTCCCACTCATTTGACCTAATATTTGGTATAGTTTCTTGAGTTTTGTGAATATTTTGATGTGTTTTGTGATATTTTGTAGATAAATAAAGTTTCAGGACATTCTGGAGGTGATTTGGAGCCAAAACAGTGAAAAACAGACAAAAAAGCAAACTCGTCATTTGGCGCGTCGCGACATCTAACTTGTGCCGCCTCATACTAACATGCGCCGGGGACACGTGTCAGATCTGAGAAGTTTGACTTTGCTAACATGCGCCGAATCTGCTAACGTGCACCGTGCCATGTGTCAACATCACAGCCGATCATGCTAATGTGCGCCGTGCCACGTGTCGTCATCCTATGGTGCCGACAATCGCCATCGCCATGTGTCATCCACGTCATTGCCATGTCATCAGAAGACCTAGTCAAATGCCGAGTCAGCTTGCCACTTGGCGTCCACGTCATCATCAGCCAATCACATTTCGCCACATGTCGCAATCCTACGGTGCCGACAATCACTATCTCCATGTGTCGCCACATCATCGCCACGTCACTGTAATTATTGAATTAATCATCCAAAATACCACTTCATCGGATAAGAATCTCGGCGGACTAATCAGAATGTGACATGTGTCGCGTCGCGACGCGTGATCCTTGCGCGTCGCGACACGGAGAGCCTATCAAGGCCTATAAATTCAGCTCGAGATTTCAGTTTCAGATGTACCTTCCTCTCTGTAATTCCCTAAATAAATAAGGAGTTTGTATCTAGTTTTTTTTTTTTTAATTTTAGTTTTGTTAATAATTTTTATTTACTTTCTCTAATAGTAATTTACTGTCTTTACTTTTTCAGTTTTTACTATTCAGCTATGAGGAGGTAACTTCCCCCTGCTAGGGTGAAAGGTAAAACTTTTATTAATGCTATTTAGATTAATCTCCCTTAATTTTAATATATTCACTACTTAAAATTTGACTTAACAAGAATACAGTTATGTTGGTCGGTTGGTAATCAATTATAAACTGGTTTTAATTTGACTAAGCAAGGATACCGCCTGGTTGGTCGGTTGGTAATTTACCGCCTATATCGCTGGTTTATGGATAAATATTGATACCGCATTTATGGCAGGTCGGACTTAATTTGACTTAATCCGGTTACCGCCAATATGGCTGGTTGGTAATGTTATCACAAGTTAATATATTATATTAAGGGAGATATCTAAAATAGTAGTGGTAAAATTAGATCCTTTAACCTTAGCAATTTATTTTATTGTAATTTTACTTTTCAGTATTTACTTTACCGCATTTACTTTTCAGCATTTTACTTTATGTCTTTTATTTTTAAGTTTTTACTAGCCCTAGTTATGTGTTGTAACTAAGTTAGTTATCTGTGGTTGTGATGAATTTTAATATCACCGGTTTATAAGGGGTTATTTTATAGTTTTGGTAATTTAAAGGTTTACTTATTAAGTCTTAAGCTTAATGCGTCTTGTTAACTGGCCACTAATGAGATTGATCTGGTAAATCTAAAATAAACTTGACAAAGGAATTTTAGGTTTCAGCCTTAGACTTAATGCCCTACGATCTTCCTTGAGGATAGATAACCCTTTAATAGATTTCCTTACAGGATAGACATATACCTGTCGGGCAGGGGTAACCACAATTGGAACTTAATCTTAATGAATCCAGGTAATTTGGTTGACATAGACATATGGTTCAATTGGGTTATAATAGGTATTTGCATCTGACTATCGACAGAGGCTTTTGCATAATTTCGAGTTTCAGGTTAGTAAACCGATATAATACACAAACATGAAATAACCACTTCATCTTTTAAAAGATATTGGATAGATTCACAACCATTGATAGTTTCTTAATATTGAATTTTATTTAATATAATTTTGAGCAATTTTATTTACTTGTTTTTAAGTTTAAAATCATCACCATTTCAAATAAATCAATAAACCTGTTAGATACTAGTAATAATTTGACCTCATAAAATTAATAGATTAGGTATTAAGTCATCGTGGGATCGATAATTTTTATACTACTTAAACGATACGTGCGCTTGCATTATACGCATGTGAAAACACCGGTCAAAAAGCTTATTCTGCTGTGCCATCCTGACGTATGTAGGACAGCCCCAATTCCTAAAATAATTAAGATTCATTATCCTACTAGTCCATATCTCATACGGAGTCATAGGAACAACTTCAGAAGGAATCTTATTCAAAAGATGATGGGCAGTTAAAAGAGTATAACCCCATAAGTAATAAGGCAGATTTGTAAAACTCAACATAGATTGAAACATATCCAATAATGTCTAATTATCTTTTCAAATACTGCATTGTATAGTGGAGTACCCGGAGGAGTATATTGAGCAAGAATCCCATTGTCTTTTAAATAATCAGTGAACTCACCACTCATATATTCTCCGTCTTGATTCGTTCGAAGACATTTAATATATTTTCCAGTTTGTTTTTCTACTTCATTTCAGAATTCTTTGAACTTATCAAAGGTATCCGATTTATGTTTCATCAAATAAATATAACCGCGCCGTGACATATCATCGATAGAAGTAACAAAGTATGAAAAATCAATATGAGCAGTCTGACTCATGGGACCACATACATCAGAATATATGAGTTCCAATAAGTCAGTGGCTCGATGTCCCACACCTGAAAATGAGGCTTTGGTCATTTTTCCCTAAATGCAAGATTCACAAATCAGATAGGGTTCAATAATAAGATCCTGAATCAACCCTTTCCTAACCAACTGAGTTGGGCGTCTCATGCTTATATGACCTAACCTCATATGCCAAAGTTCAGTATTATTTATTTCAGACAATTTACGTTTATTAATCATAGTATTCAAGATATCTCGAGAAGTATGCAAAATATAATGACCACTCTCATTTGGACACACAAAGATCTGAATATTATTTTTATTATATAAATACAAGAAACAGTTCTTAATATTTACATGATATCCCTATGTATTTAATTTAAAAAGTGATGTAATATTAGCTATACATCTTGGTACAACATAATAGTCATATAATAAAAGTCTCCCACTGGGTAAGGGAATCTCGCATAATCCTACTACAACCGCATCCAGAGAGTCACCACTTCTGAAACGCAACTGCATCTCTTTTGGTTTTAGTCATCTACTTTCCTTAAGCACCTGCAACGAATTGTAAATATGAACAGGACAAGCAGAATCTAAAATCCAACTAGAAGTCACAACTTCACAAGGTAAGAAGATATCAATAATAGGAAAAATAAAAATACCTGATGTAGATGCTCTTTCCTTTCTGATCTAGGCTAGGTAGTCTGCACAATGCCTCTTCCAATGTCCGATCTTACTGCAATGGTGGCATTCATCTTCAATAGCTCTTTTTGGCTTGTTATTTTGTCCTATGGAGGAACATTGGAACCCTTCTTCTTATTTCCCTTATTCTTCTTCCCTTTCGGCTTGAACTGGGAAGAAGTGAAAAGTGAAGTGAGTTTTAGAGGGCGAGTCGAAACTCTCTTCTTTAAATCCTCCTCCACTGTTAGAAGCATCCTATGCAACTCACGGTAAGAATAGTGAATCCCATTCATGTTGAAATACATCAAAAACTGACGATATGATCTCGGGAGCGAGCCTAGAATGACACTTCTTCCTAAAGTATCATTAAGAGGGAAATCACATCGCCTCAATTGCTCGATAAAATCGATCAAATGAAGCACATGCTAACTCACTGCCTATCCCTCATCTAGTCTCGAATGGAACAGTTTCATTGTAACTCTGTGAACCAAGACTTGTTCTTGATTCATGAACAGTTCCTGAAGTCGAGTCATCATATTGTATGCATCATGCATATCATAATACTGCCTTTTGAGTTTTGGAACTAGTGAACTGAGTGTAAACACTGCATTTTTGCATGAAGCCCGATGATGAGCCTCGTATGGAGGCACTACCCGATAAGTTGCAGAAGTCGCGGGAAACAGACGTCGGAAGGGAAAATTCAATAATAAATACCTCGTCAAAATTTAACTCGCTAATTAGCCTCGGGTTCACTTGATTGATCTTTGTTTTAAAATATTAGCCTCGGCCCAAAACCCTCGCAACCCATGAAAACCCCACTTGGCCCAAAACCCCCGCACACATCCAAAGCCCATTTCGCCCAAAGCCCAATCCAAATAATTAAAACATTTAAAACAAATGTCACAAATTAAATCAAATCAAATCAAATTAAATCAAATCCAATAAATAAAATCAAATCTCCTTCCTAAAATAAATAAATCCCTCTCCTAAACTAAATAAACCACCTTCCAAATTTAATATATTCCCCACCAATCACACAATATCCTTTCTTATAACAAATTAATTAAAGATATCCCCCATTATTGCATGATCTTTGTTTCCTTCCCATGCAAGGAAAACCCTAGCCCACCCTTATAAAAAGGGACATAAACCAAACCCTTCCCTTGGATCATTCACGGAAATAGCAAAAAAAAACCAGAAAACCACTCACGCCATAACTCTCTTCTTCCTCAATATCTTTCTCTCTCTCTAAAATTATCAAAGAAGATAAACCCTAAAACACACAACCTTCATCCTTCTTGGCTCACGGCTAAACAAAAAACACAAAGGGGCCACTCTCTGAATCTCTTATCATACCTTTCTCTCGCCCCCCACACATCTCACCTCTCTCTCAACCATGACAGCCCACAAGACATAGCTTTTCTTATCCTCTCTCATCTCGGCAGAAACCAAACAAAAAGCCCTAATCTCCCTCTAGCATACTCACGGCTCTCTCAGCCCCCAAACACACTCAGCACACCGACTCACACCAAAGAACGAATCAAAGCCCTCACCGATCAAAACCAACGACGAAGACAATAAGCCAAAGACAATAAGCAGCAACAAACCCAAACAACCACATCACCGACCAGCAAAGCCACTGACCGAATAAACAAACTGATAAAAATAACACCCAAACTAAGTTTAAAAACATAAGCCTTGAGCCCGTGAAAACAGTCCAGAAAATAGTCCAAACCAGTCCCAAAACAGTCCCTAAATCGGTCCAAAACAGTCCCTAGAATAACCTAAAATAGTGAGCAAATACGATGACCAAACAGCAGCTAAAACAGTGAAGAAAGATAGAGAAAACAGCAGCAAAAATAGTGAAACAGTGAAGGAAATAGCGAAGTGGTAAACCAGAAAAATAACGGAGCATTAACCCTTCCGGCGATGACGTAACACACTCCCGAGAAGCGACTTAAAAGGTAAGACCTGAGGGCACCTTTTGTTGTATTTTATTTTGTCATCTTGGAAACGGCATGCTTGGTTGGACGTGGAATATGTCCAACTGGTTGGACGTGGAATATGTCCAACAGGGCATGCGAAGTCTTATATTGAAAACGGCCAAATTCTTTGGTCATATATTTATTATTTCGCATTATAAATCTTTTACTATTTCGCATTTAATTTCTGTTAATTGTTGTTTCATTATTCCGCATTTATTTTGTGTTATTTATCTTTCTTCATTGTTTCGCATGTTTGTCTCTTCGGTTATTTATGGTTATATGCATTATCATGTTTCATGTATGTCAATATTGGGTTAGTAATTGAGTGTTGCCTCTCATGGTATATCGGATGGAAACCCAGATGTAAATTCCGTAGCCGAATCCGAATGGATGGTAGTACGGTCTGTACTTGGGATACAACTACACGTACAGCTAGGGGAAACACTCATGCATGTGTTTATACTATTGCATAAATATTTTCATTACAATTGGCATAAGTAAGGGACCATTCCGAACCCAACGGTTTGAGGTTTTCCCTTGCGAGGGGTGAGTGCAGCCTTAAATCATTTCCTAGTTTACACTGGGTGGCGACTCCATTTTTATTTCTTCGGTTTAGTCACCCACGGGCTACTCCGTACTCCCGACCGGACCAGGAGCCCGAGACAACGTCGTCCACTTCTATACCTTGTCTACAGTCTGGCGACTCCACTGGGGATAGAGAATCGGCCCCGAAATAATGTCTTGTAATGTTTGCAATTTTTTCTTTAGTTAATCGTGTCTGCAAGTGGGTTGGGAACAAGAGGTTTAACCAAAAGGCATTATTAGAGTTGGATAATGGTTTCTTCCTTCATTCACTACCTTTTTGTAGCCAAAAGGAAAAGCTGTGAAGACATCTAGATAATCATTTTCTCAACGTTTACCTTGATGGACTAATTTGGAGGATCTATTGTTTATTCCTGTCACCAAGGCGATAAGAGCCTAAGAGGCAAGGGTATTTAAGAGAGTTCGCTCCACCCTCCCTCTAGGGAATCTTCAACAGAGAAATCCATTTGATAGTCCTTCAGGTATCGAGAAGTCATTTTCACTCGAAGCGGTGGATCGTTATATGGTATCATCACTCGTTGGCACGTACCTTAGGGTATAAAAAAAGGTGCGTTCACTTGGTCGGTCGAACCCTTGAGTGGGGAGACCTAGTTATGGGCAATCCTTCATCGGCGGGAGCCTTTGTGTATACCCCTATAAACCCGCATGTGAACCATAGTTGTATGACCTATAGAAGCCACCCTTTTTTACTTGTGTTTGTGACCATCATCATTGGATTCAGTTGGACCTCTTGTCATGAGATGTGAACTTGTTGGGACATTTAAACTGTGACGAGTTTGTGTCTTATGACGATTGGGCTAAGAGTTTCTATAATTCTGATGGGCCACTTATCATTTGAAGTTGTTTAGCCACATTATCGCAAAAGTGTAAACCTGTTGGGCCTTTTACAACTGGGACAAGTTTACACCTCGCAATAATATGATTGAATGCTTTGAAATGATAATGGGCCACTTGTATGAAAACCTTGATGGGTTTAGAAAGTCCAAATATGATCCAAATATGCTAGAAGCATGAGTTCGATATCCGCACTGGTTTTCATCCAGAAAGGATACGCCTTGTTACAGAATGTTTGTATACTTTTGGACGCTTCTAAGTTCATCCCCATGTCCACGGTTGCCGAAAGCCCAATTCATCATTTCTAGACAACGGCGTGATCCCATAATAGGCTTAGTCCATGTTGTTAATAGGCAGTCTTTGTCTTTTACCGATGGAAAGGGACAAAAACGGCCAAGGTTCACCCCGTAGCATATGAGAGAATGATTTTGTGTACCCACATTGGTGCATGGAATAAGCCATACCTAGGACAGAAATGGACTTACCACAAGTTTGGGAGAAATAAGGTCGGAAAGATATATTCTGTTTGATCAACTCAGGCATTTTATATATTCCATGCATCTCACGCATACACGCATCATGCTAACCCGTGTGTCTTAAAAGCCATCATAGATATCTGTTGGGTTAGGAAAAAAAGACTTGTCAAGAATAGTTTAGCAAACATGGGCATTAGGGAAAAGGAAGCCGAGAAACATAAAAATTTACGGCAAGAATAAAAAGACCATTGGGGGGCCTTCAGCAAAAAAAAAAGAAAAAAAATTGTGTGTTCTTAGTCCTTAATAGTTAGGCATAAGTCCGATGATGAAATTGTTTTCTTTAGGGCGAAACCTTAGAAATGATAAGTGCGAGAGGTACTCTCATCCGATATTTTGAGTAATTGATCTTGACTAGACTCACGAGCACTTAATTATAGGATCTTAACAGTGAAAGCCTGAGTAGTCGGCAAGGTGACAAGTTGAAGAGATTGCGGATCGATGAATGACCATTCCCTTAGATGTCCATCCTGACTTACTTGTGTTACGATATGTGGTATGGTTGGAAACAAAAGAAAAGTCTCTAAAGAAGAAAATATAAACCACCTATAACCGATAAGCGTGAGACTACCCATGTGCGAGTATTAGGACCACCATGAGGAGAAATGCTACCTTAAAGAGTAGGTGTGTAAAAAAAAATCATATCACATTGAGTACGGAAAAGTAATTTCAGAGCATGGTCAAGACATCTAGGTTGGTTTGACCCAATGATCCCATCCTTTGAAACAAAATCATCAAGTTGGCTTACCTAAGGATCAAGCTATAAAAGAACCTTAGCACACACACACTTTGAGTCTGGTTTAGATCATTTATTCAAACGGTCGGATTTGAGTTGCCTCGAGTACTTTGAAGACTCTTTGGTTTCTACACTGGGCATCTTTTGAGGGCAATAATATGAACAATTATTGGAACTATCTCGTAAAATAAAGTAATATGATGTGACAGTATGGGACACCACATCAAATGATCTACTTTGACCTAGTGCAAGTAGCAAAGAGCAGAAAGCTAAACCAAGTCTGGGGGCGACCAGTCTACCACCCCGCGAATAAGAGATATAACGGGAACTTGAGTCATGGGATCAAAGAAAACTGAGAAATCACCAGAAGAGAACTGGCAGAAAGAAATTGTAAGCAGGCCTAGGGGGCGATCAAAGATTTTTATAGGCGAAAGACACCAAAGGCACCAACAAGGCCTAACCCATCGGAATAGGAAATACATCCATGCATACATGCATACACGTCACATGCACACAATATATGTCTTGTTTTTGTTCACAGGTTTTGAAGAAAAGCGGCCAAGACACACAGTTCGGGAATAAGTCCCACAATCAATTCAGTTCAGGAACAAAGCTCGCACAATCAACATAAGTTTGGGAACAAAGCCCACTTTCAGCAAAGTCAGGGAACAAAGCCCACACATTCAATACAGCTGGGGAAAAAAGCCCATATTCGGTACAACTTGGGAACAAAGCCCACTCTCTACATAGTTCGGGAACAAAGCCCAGGGCCCACAACTCAATTTGGGAACAAGACCCACAATTCAACTCGGGAACAAGACCCACAAATCAAATCGGGAACAAGACCCACAACTCAAATCGAGAACAAGACCCACAACTCAAATTGAGAACAAGACCCATAATTCAAATTGGGAACAAGACCCACAACTTAATTCGGGACAAAATCCACTTGGTGGTTCGGGAACAAGACCCAGAGGTCAAATCGCCTCGCCATCAACTCAACTCAGTAACGGTTCGAAAATGAACAATCTCTCATCAGTAACGGTTAAGAAATGGACCATCTCTAATCAGTAACGGTTCCGAAATGAACCATCTCACATCAGTAACAGTTCAGAAATGAGCCACCTTACATTAGTAACGATTCGGAAATGGACCACCTCACATCAGTAATGGTTCGGAAATGGACCATCTTTCATCAGTAACGGTTCGGAAATGAACCATCTCAACAAGTAACGGTTCGGAAATGAACCATCTCTCAACAAGTAACGGTTCGGAAATAGACCATCTCTCATCAGGAACGGTTCAGAAATGGACCACAATCTCAAATCAGTAACGGTACAGAAATAAACCACCATCACATCAGTAACGGTTTGGAAATGAACCACC
>SKCR01038296.1:0-45754 GCA_019454045.1 Zanthoxylum bungeanum | reverse complement strand
TAAAGTAATTAAATAGTTTGCTTTTTGGAAAAAGATTGGAGAAATAGACATAAAGCCTAAACTAACGCCTTTTCCACATTTGAAAAAAAAAAAACACACAAACTCTTATCAGTTAGTTTCGTGGAAATATTATGTATTTTAATTTAAATAACTTATTTACTCCTCTAATTATTAGAATAAAAAGAAAGAGTAAAATTTTGACTTTCTTGCACCATGGCATTTATCGAAATTTTATTCATTCATTTAATGTAATGTATATTAAAAAATACAAATTATAATTGCTATTTTTATTTTTGATATTAGTAATTAATATATTTATTAACTAAAAATGTAGATATAAATATAAAAATTTTAATTAAGACAATTAAATCACTTAAAATAATTATTTATTTCTAGAAGTAAAAATAAAAAATATCAAATATCTGAAGGCCATATGTCACCTCACAATTGGCTAATAAATTTATTTTACATACTAAAAAACTAATTATATATATATATATATATATATTTGACCGAATATCGTCGATTTAATTTTCTATTGAAGATTGCCGATTTTTGTCTGATTAATCGCTAATATCTATTTTTGATATTTAGCCTATTTGCAAAAAGAATTGTCTTCTTCCTCTTTAAATATTTTAGTCATCTCTCTCAATTTTATGATCGTTTAATATATTTATTGATAAATAAATGATTTTTAGTGATTATTAAAATATATTGAAAAATACGTTTTACTTTTTTTATTCTCACTTTACTCTTTCCAATTAATTTCTAATCAATCGCAAATTGCTTAATATATAGTAAATCTCTAATGAAGGCATCTTCATTTTAACGAAGAGAGGATACTAATAAGAAACCTGAAAAAACACATTTCAATAAACTAAATGATAGAAACACACATTTTCAATACATTAAATTTTTTTAATTTGTTAACCGCATCGTCACTTGTAAAAATGAGGATGTCTACCCTCTTAAACAATTAAATAATACAAATTCTAATATATTAATAGACAAAAAAAAAAATAATAACATTTTCAAATGTGTTTTTATTTTGTTGGTATAGGGAAAATGATTTTATATATGTATAGACCCGGCCACGGTTCCGGTTCAGAACCGGAACTGAACCGGTTGGAACCGGACGATTTCGATTCCAACCGGTTCCGTTTCGGAACCGGAACCGTAATTGACCGATTCGGTTGGGGTTCCACCCCAACGCGAACCGGTCGGTCCGGTTGGAACCAAACCGTACGGTTCCGATTGGAATCGTTGGGTTCCAATAGGAACCCTCCAACGGCTACTAGCCGTTGGGTTTAAGGGGCAGGGAGACAAACGGCTCCATGCCCCTTAAATTAAAAAAAAAAAAAAAAAATGGCCGTTGGCCATTAAAAAAAAAATTTGTAATATTATATAATTTATATTATATTCCTAATAACGGTAATAAAACGGTTATATTTAGGGGCATTTTCGGTATAAAAAAAGATTCTAAAATTCTATAAATATGGGTCATTTTTCATTATTTCAACACATTGATTTCTCAACTCTCTCAATTCTTACAATTCTCTTATTCTCAATCTCAATTAATTATTATCATTCTCAATTAGTCAATTTTCTTATTCTTCTTACTTATTTCTTAAACAAAAAATGACAAACTCATCTGAGAACATATAATGTCAAATATGCCAATCCAAGAGAGCGGCCCTAGTGTCAGTTCATAATTACGGAGAAGAGAAGTTAAGGCTCTTTCCTCGGATGTTTTCAAAATTCATTTTCATTTAGACCGCCAACACGATGAAAGTTCAAGAGCAGTTTGCAATCATTGTAGGGTTTCCTACAAATTTTCTGGTGGATATGACAATATGATCAAGCACCTACAAAGACATCATGCGGTTGAACTTGGAATTGATACGACGCAAACTCAAATGGTCAGGTACGCATCATCTAGTAGAGGTACGAGTACTGTAGATTTATTTAAATATTCTGATGCAAAAAATAGAGAATAATTTGTAAAATTAACTTGTATGACACATATTTCTTTAAGTTTTGGTGAAAAACTTCATTTTACTAATTACATGCATAATACTTTAAATCATGCTGCATGTAAAATGACTCGAAACATAACAAAACGTCATATTTTTTAAATCATATAATATGTATTTGAAAAATTACAAAAGTTAAATGGTCCATTTTTCCTTGGAACTTTTTTAAGGTCCAAACCTCCTTTTTCCCGTTTTCTTCTTTATAATAATGAATTAAATAACAGTGTTAAGGAAGAGTATTAGATGATGGGATCTGGGCAATGGGATCCACATATTACAAAAAGGCCACTGTTACTGTGTGTCTTTATCATTTACAAAAGTCAAATCAATCCATAATTAGAAGAAATGTTGGACCCACAAAATGGGGTGAGAATGAGACAGCTCATCTTCATCATCATCTTTATGTCCACATCAGACGGTCCATATTTTTCTCCCTTATCCATCAATCTCACACTTAATCATACAATCTTGAATTGTGAACTAATGGACCCAATTCAATCTCTCTAATTTCATCACCCATTATTTTTGTTGTTAATTAATAATAATTATTATGTTTATTTTTATTTAATCGTAGTACTATTTTAATATATTATCATTGTAGTATAAAATAATTAATATTATGCTGTATTATTCAATGTTGTAGTCTAAAATATTTGGGAAATGCTAACGAGTGCCCTTAGGGCACTCGTTAAAGATCTATTTTAGGAAAGTTCTTATGTGAAAAAAGAAAAATTAATTAATATTTTGACAAATTTTTGCATTCTCCATAAAAATGTTGTAAAAACTTTTCTAAATTGGATTCTTAATGAGTGCCCTAAGGGCACTCGTTAGCATGACCCGATATTTAATTACAGTACATAATTTTAAAACTATTAAATTTATTACAAGTATAATTATTTTACAAAAATACCACTATTTTGTACCTGAAATTATCATATATATATATTGTATATAATAAGAGTCTTAAAAAAATTATCTTATTTGGAGGTTATTTTTATTTTTTTATAAGTCAACATTAGTAAAATAATTAAAACTAACTTTATTAACTAACAATAGGGAAGCGTACTTTTTAAAACGGTAGGGATCAAAGTGTTTTTATATCAATTTATAAGGAAGTTAGGTATCATTTTTTCTTTTTAAATTATGACCCGGGATAATTTACCTTAATGACATTTGGTTAATTAACCACCATAACACTAACAACATTCTACAACATATTTCAAATATTGATATATAAGCTATTGAAAATGCATTGTTTTGGTAACATCATCCAAATTTTAATGTCAAATATAGAGCACTACCTTAATCAATTTGACTAGCGGGGGTTTTTAATGGGTTTGGCTCTTCTCCACTAAACAAATTTTCAAAAGCAGTCGGGCATATTTTGGCAATTTTGCTTTGCTTTTTTTTTTTTCCCTTTGAGTCTACTAATATTATAATTAACACTATATTGAAAGCGGCATATGCAAAAATCAGCTTTAAAATAGAAGATATTTACTCCAAGGAAATTACAAATGTGTAACAATTGACATTCTCAATGATTCCAAGATTAAAAAAAAAAAAAAAAAGGCAATATTTTATTAATATAATTGCAAAGCATTTGTTTAAGAGACTAAATTGAGTTCCAAAATGGGTCCAGACACTAAGAATTAAGTGGGTCGAATTTTGATTATGGTGAATTAATATTAACAATGAATTTGAATCCAATACCGATGGATCCATTTTATGTCGTTTGTTTGTGCCATGTGTATTTATGTTTTTTTGAAACGTTGAAAATCCTATAGTTAAATTATTTAATCCGGACTTAAATAGAGTGAGTAAAACCCTCAACTGTCTCTTTTTCTTAATGCATCCACTGAACTCAAATTCATGATCTGACAATCAAGTCCCAAGTCATTTGTCACCAAGTCACACCCCTTAGGGGCACCATGTGTATTTATAATAGTGTATAGTTGAGATTTTATATATATATATAGGTTTTGTATATCTTGGGTTTTATATATTTTAATCAAAGTAAAGAAAACACCAAACATTAAAAGAAAATGATATATAAAATCTGAAAAATTCAATTTGAATATAACTTTAATCGATGTGAGAATTGGATTCTCTTACCTTAAGAAGATTTCAACCTCACTACGGTGTTTGTGGTTCTTTAGTTATTGTCTCCCAAAATACAACGATCACTTCTTTAAGAAAAATAATGAACCGATTTCTGTTTGAAACTCTAAGATTTTTCTAATAATTTTATTATTTTTTAGAACTTATTTTTATCGATTTTTCTATATCATTTTTTCATTCTCTTTGGGGTATATATAGATATGGAGGGTTGTTTTTGAACAAACACATTCCATTAAATGGTTGGAACTTTTCAAAACACATTTTCATTCTTGACTGTTAGATCAAAGTTTGAATTTGATCAATGGTTAAAAATGAACCATTACCTTCAAATTAAAAAAAAATCATGAATGATTATACATTTTCATAATTTAAATATAAATGTGTATTTTCAGAAAGGCGCCAATCAAAAGGATATATACTTACATAAGGTATCATTTATTTTGAAAATATTCTCTATATATATATATAAGCTGAACTGTGCCTGAGAGACAATTTGATGGAGGATATCAAGGGATTAGGAAAAGATAAGGTGTGGAGTCTCACCAACACTCTTATCTCTGAAAGAATTTGGCATCTCACCAAATTAAAAGTATCTCACTTCAACAGAAATTGTTTTTGAAAAATAATATCTCTTTACCTGCAAGAATTCAAATTACAATAAAGAGAGAGCAACGTAATTTTAAATTAATTCAAATACAAATTTTAAATGCAGATAAAATGGAATATTAAGTGGAAGGCTATGCTTGGTTCTCTTTATTATTTGAGGTGGCAATAATGCGAGTCTTGTATTGAGCAGATAATGATGATGGACAAAAAATACAAATGATCTTATTTGGTTCAAATTAACCTTGGATTATGAATTTAAAATTTGTATAAAAATATTATATGAATTCTTATAAAATATATTAAAACATATTTGAGTTTTGATAATCAATTTATATTTGGAATGTTATATGAAATGTGTAACAATTTAATTAACAAAGCCAATTATCAATTTCAAGTATGACCTTGCGAATTTCTAATAATCACCAAGTGAAGAAGATGCATAGTGAATAAATAGTTTTAGGGTTAATCTAATAGTTCATATTCATTTAATTTAACAATTGACCTTAATTTTTATTAGATCATTGAGACTATCTGCATCATAATTATTATTTAACTAGACATACATTCTTACTCAATAACCATATAAGAGCATGATTCAGCATTAAGCATGATCAAATCGAAGATATGTAGATAAATTAAAATCGGAATGTTACAACTCATTGTCATCAATTTATTAAGCATGGAAAGAGAGAAAAAAGTCCATTGACCTAAGAACTTTACAAGTATTATGCATACATTTTAAGCTTTTAGTGTAATATCAGATTATAAATCTCTAATCATCACCAGTTGTAATATCCAGAATGAAATAATAATCGAGAATAAGAGTTTAAATGTTGAAAAGTAGGTCGGTGTAACGCCCCACCAGAGGCAGAATGCTACCAGTAGGAGACATGATTGACCCATCTCCATAAACCTCTAAATTTACTAAAATTCGGCATGATGTATCTTAAAACTGGACAACCTGGATCACAAACCAGCATCAAAAATAAATATCACATATCAAAAGAACCTCAGGTCCACACAAAAACACATCAAATCATATCTTAAGGGCTTCGTGCCCACATCATCTATCAACACTCAATGGCTCTGCCCACCACATCATAAGAAATCAAAATTTTTACTCAATATTACAAACAACGTGTTCAGCATGACAAATAAAATATTAATCCCAAATCCTACACTTTCTAAATCTTATCCCAGGACACTTGCGAGGGTGACTACCGCTTGGGTGATCCTCGTCTCGAACATGACTTCCAACGTTGAAATGGTTGACCCATCTGAATGACAACCTACAAAACTAGCAAAATGGTTTGGTGTGAGTTATAAAAACTCAGTAAGTAACCATGCTAGTACTACAAACAAATATACAAATCAATCATATTAGTAATGTTTCAGAATTATCAAGTTAATACGAGTTTTAGAATCATCAGCTTTCCATTATCTCTTATATCTTACCTATCTTAAATTTTAATATTTACATATTGTCAATACAATGGCAAGACACTCAAAGCACACAAAGCATGGATTCAAAATCACAAAGTATATCACATAACATAGGAACTATTTCAACGCTGAAACATGAGGTCACATATTAATACTTATCACATGTAAATATCATCAAATTAGTAACTCTAATAAACTTCTTTCTATTCAGTTACAACTAACTCTAATACCAAAACTTATTTCTTTAATACCAAAACAATCTTTATTTAACCTTCTTTATTCACGGTAACTTTATAATAGCTTAACACTTGGGGCCCATTTGCATTCACACATGCCGTAGCACATTTCTCTTATATACATACCAATATAATTTCATAATTTTTACACATATACTTACATAACATACTAATACAACTTAGAAAACACGCTTTATAACCTCTGATATTCACATCGGTTTTAAATCATCCATTCATTTCGCATCAACATACACGATCCATACATATCATGAGTTCTATCAGACATATACATACACTCAAACATATTCACAATCATCATGCAAGCAACCACGAAGCACGCATAACAGTCTACACATCAAAGTTCACATCATCCAACAATACATACATTCTACTGGTTTACACACAATGCTCGTACGAGACTCATTACCTATTTTAGAATAGGTATGAAATAAATTCTGTCCAAATGCATTCCTAACCAGCTCGACTACTATATCAAGAGAACATCATGCACAAATATCATGTGACGCAAATTCATCACACAACCTCACATACACAAACACATACATGTCAAATATTGCTAAACATCTGAATCACTGTACACATACATATATACATCAAACATATGAATATACCCATTATTTCAAATTTTCAATACCATAGTATTTTATTGTCCTCATATCCTTTACCTATTGGTCAAACATACATCGTTTTCATAACTCTTTCTGAAACATTGATACTATACATTTTCATTCATGTTCGTATCTTATCAATCATTTACTCAATTTATTCATAGTTTATCATCACATACAAATACAAAAATGTGTACCAATACTTATACATATACTTGTTCATTTACATATACATATACGTACCATAACACATTCATACATAAACGCGTGCATATAAACATCGAGCTCGTCAATTACTTTACTTATAGCATAGAAATAGCCAAAAATCCATACATGTGGTGGTCGATCACTTAAATATACACAGTCACGAACTTATTTCTCAATACCATCTCTTATCTATTTTCGTCTTAACCTAAACACTTCAATCATATATATATATAAACATAAATCAACTTTCAAGTATTCATCGCATGAGTTACTTACCTGGCTTCACGAGCACTCCAGGTCTTAGTCACATTTGTCAAAATAAATGGTGAAAAGCCGTCAGAATCATAACTTACGGAGTTCTCGACTAAACTACAATAAAATCCTGGATCTTTCCGGTACAACCAAATCAAGTCCGCTTTCAATGTTTTGAGTTTCAATAATCTTAAAACACCATTACAAAGTATTCCAAGCCACTAGTTCACCTAAATTCTTGGTTTACGTGTTTTTGGAAAATATTCCAAAAAAGTTTCCGTAAACGCTACGGAAGGGTCCCGAACCCTCTGAACATACCCGGATTTATCTACACACTATCTTATCATCACATATGACTCATATCCATCATTACGATCAAAAATATATTAATACACGGAAAACCCATTGTTACCAAAACTGGCATAATCTATCGAATCGATCTAATTCGTTCTGTTTTCACCCGGATTCTACCGAATGCTCATATTCAATATACTAATACACAAACAATTCATTTTATATCATTACGCTACTCTAGGAAACTACTGGATGCATCTGAACATTTAACGAAAAATTTGAAATTTACAGATTTTTATCGGGAGGTCTTACCAAGATTTCGAGGCCACATACGGACTCCAAACGATCCCACAAACGCACTGGAATCAACAGAATTCTAATCGGAGCTATTGTTCATCATTGGTCACTATTCATATGAATCTTCCTCCCTCGATTCACGTGAAACCGAGTACGGATCGGAAAAATCGTCACTGCCATCTTGTAAAACTCTCTGAGAGCTTCGATTTGGCGGGTGGCTCGGGCTGTGAAACGAAGCGACGAGGCAGGATCAAACAACCCATTGTCGTGCATCTCTCTCATTTTCGTCACCGTTTCCGGAGTTTTCTACGTCGCCGCCGGCCACCATCGGATGCGTGGTGGCCGGACGCTCCCCTTGGGTTGATACGTCGGCTGGCAGTGGCCGGCAGGCCGCCGACGCAGCCAGAAACTAGTAGCTTCGAATTTGGGGGTAGGGGGCCGACTTGAGGGTTTTGGGAAGTAATGCCTTTTTGGCAATTAAGGGAAATTATGGGTATTTATAAAGAGGTTTCTGAAAATTACATCATGACCCCCGAAAATTATAATTAGGTCTCTTCCATAAAACTTTCTAGAAAATTCACATTTTCGAAGCCCTTCTAATGCAACTTTCGAAAAGTGTTCAACACAAAAGTTGTTCGTCTCAGAAAAACGAGTCTGACGGTTTAAAACTCAGCTTAATCAGAGTTCGTTTGCTAATTCTTTAGCCGAAATAAAAAACTTATCGTGCATCTCTCTCATTTTCGTCGCCGTTTCCGGAGTTTTCTACATTGCCGCCGGCCACCATCGGATGTGTGGTGGCCGGACGCTCCCCTTGGGTTGATACGCCGACCGGCAGTGGCCGACAGGCCACCGGCGCAACCAGAAACCAGTAGCTTCGAATTTGGGGGTAGGGGGCCGACTTGAGGGTTTTGGGAAGTTATGCCTTTTTGGAAATTAAAGGAAATTATGGGTATTTATAAAGAAGTTTATGAAAATTACATCCTGACCCCCGAAAATTATAATTAGGTCCCTTCCATAGAACTTTCTAGAAATTTCATATTTTTGAAGCCCTTCTGATGCAACTTTCGAAAAGACTTCAACACAAAAGTTGTTCATCTCAGAAAAACGAGTATGACAATTCAAAAATCAGCTCAATCGGAGTTCGTTTGCAACTTCTTTAGCTGAAATAACAAATTCCAACGCGACGAAACTTCACTTAAAATTATTCCAACCTATTTTCCAACACATAAAGTCCTATTTCCGAATGTCATTCAGTTCCAAATTCTAAATTGCAATTCGAAAGTCTTCCAGAAACATGTTACATTCTCCCCCCTTTATAAAAATTTCCTCATCGAAATTTCTCCGTCCTTATGTCTGATCATTCGGAACCAAACGTACATTATAATCTTATCCATATTCGGAAGTTTCCTCACTTTACACCTCTTAAAAAGTCGCATATTCCATACATCAATACAAATCGTGCTATTTTAAAACAAAACACATCGAATCATACATTTCATGTCAAAACACATCAAACTTATCATCTCAATTCACACTCATTCATAGAAACATGTTCAACCGTTTCAAATTCATCTATCTACAGAAATGGAAGGTCGAACACGAATTTCATACATTCAATCACATACATCTTCAGAAACGAAGAACATAACACATGTTCTTTACACGAAATCAAATACAGTATCAAAAATAAAAACATAATACGGATTCCATAATATACATTCTCATTCATTTCACATAATGTCATTCTATATCATATATATAAATGACATCAATATCAAAGTCTACATACGTAACCGCACATACATCATCATATGGCTGACAACATATCACATATAACCATCACAAAACCCAAAGATATGTGACTAAATATAAACTTACATACGTAATCTTGTAACAAACATAATCTTTTGTATCAACAAATGCATCCATTATCACAGCCAAAAGTAACAAATAATCTTACATGCTATTATGATGTTGATAGTCTGAAATCTGTCAACCTCTATCATTATTCAAAATAGAAAACGTAAAACGATCTCTTTCAAAAACCATTTCGAAAATACATTTGAAAAAACTCTTTTACGGTAAATAAAATCAGTTTCAAAATCCATTATCGTAAAATCATATCGAGCATCCAGCATAACTATATTGGACGAAACATAAACAAGCGCCCAAGGCCCGATACGCGCACAGATCGGACAATGAACGAAATGATCCTATGTCGACAGAGGGTCGGGTCGGCCCACTGCAATTAGGCAAACCCCTATACAAGCATCACAGAGGGTCAAAAACATAAAATCATCAAGCACCGTGACGGAAACATATCATATCGTATAATATCATAAACAATGCCGAAATGCATCAAAATGAAACATATCAAACATCGAGGCAAAAACACTTTCTTTATCCTTTAAAAATCAAAATCAAAACACCTTGAAACTTTCTTTCTTTCTTTTCAAAATATTTTTATGCCAAAATCAAATACCAAGTTTTCAAAACATGAGTCAAAACATTCGTTCACAGTTCAGACCATCAACATCATAGAATCTCTCGTACCTCAAAACACATTGAATTCAAATTACTTACTTATACATATACATATATAAACCACATACTTTAACTTAGTAAACCTATACACATTCATATATTCATAGTTTACAAATATATACAGATAATCCAAATCACATATATCAATCAAAATCAAAACATATTATAATATATACCAAAAATCAATTCAAGTAAAGTTATAAACATGAGACCTATATGATCTATACGAACAGAAAACTTACTTAGACGATCAGACACCATGTAGCTGCAGCCACCAACACCCTAACATCTGCTATGATAACACAACTATAACGCGCCGCCAGAGACATGATACTACCAGTACGAGATAGGATTGACCCATCTCCATAAGCTTCTAAATTTACTAAAATCTGACATGATTTATCCTAAAACTGGACAGTCTGGATCACAGTCCATCATCAAAGTGAAACCTGAAATAAACATCACATATCAAAAGGACCTCAGGTCCACACAAAAACACATCAAATCATATCCTAAGGGCTCCGTGCCCACATCATATATCAACATTCAATGGCTCTGCCCACCACATCATAAGAAATCAAAATATTTACTCAATATTACAAACAACGTGCTCAGCACGACAAATAAAATATTAATCCCAAATCCTATACTTTCTAAAGCTTATCCCATGACACTTGCGATGGTGACTGCCGCTTGTGTGATCCTCTTCTCGAACATGACTTCCAAAGTTGAAATGGTTGACTCATCTAAAAGTCAACCTGCAAAACTAGAAAACTGGTTTGGTGTGAGTTATAAAAACTCAGTAAGTAACCATGCTAGTACTACAAACAAATATACAAATCAATCATATTAGTAGTGTTTCAGAATTATCAAGTTATTACGAGTTTTAGAATTATCGGCTTTCTATTATCTCTTATATTTTACCTATCTTAATTTTTATATTTACATATTGTCAATACAATGGCAAGACACTCAAAGCACACGAAGCATGGATTCAAAATCACAAAGTATATCACATAACATAGGAACTATTTCAATACTGAAACATGAGGTCACATATTAATACTTATCACAAGTAAATATCATCAAATCAGTAACTCTAACAAACTTCTTTCTATTCAGTTACAACGAACTCTAATACCAAAACTTCTTTGTTTAATACCAAAATAATCTTTCTTTAACCTTCTTTATTCACGGTAACTTTATAATACCAAAACCCCCGAGGCTGGAGCGTTACTACCCCTTGACTTGCATTTTTGAGGAAAGAACTCGGGTAAACCGAATACAAGGAAGATTCCCCCTCTGTGGGTTATCAGACTGATCCCATTGAGTACCACCAGACGATTAGCACGGGGACGGCCGAAGTGCCTCTGTAGCTTTTCGCGGCCTCGGGTAAGCTGATCCCGGGGAGGTTTCTTCCCCCGAGAGTTTTCTGGCTGATCCCATTGAGAACTATTAGGCACAAACAACGGGGATGGCCAGAGTGCCTATGTGACCATTGTTGCCTTGGGGAGGCTGAACACGGGGAGGTTTTTCCCCCCGTGAGTTATCAACCAAACCACGATGAACTACCAGGAACACCGAGTTGTGAGGTTTAGAATTGTTATTTTGGGCACTACCCAACATGACGCTACCTCGGGGCACCCACGTTATTATCTTTCGGGTCTAGGCGGAGTATGTGCTAAGTCATATCCGCAGTACTAACTTTGTCTAGGTCTTGATTTTTGTTTTTTGTGGATGGCTTGGAAGAGGACTCATTTGTTAGGATCCACGGAGCACCGGAGGTCAAAAATCTTCCATTGCGGCTAAGTCAAATTTGTTCTACTGGCTCAGGGCTGCATTCATTCCGCCGAGGCCATTTATTCTACTAGCTCGGGGATGCATTCATTCTGCCAATGCTATTTGTTCTACTGGCTCGGGGCTACATTCTTTCCATCGAGGCCACTTATTTATAGCATCTCGGGGTCGGGACATGACCCACCGAGTCTGGATCATCTTCGGCATGGGGTCAGAGCATCTCCCCCATGGCCATACTTTAGTTAGCCCGAGGAGGTAACATTCCCTCGCGGCTAAGTACCAATATCAGCTCGGGGTAGGGCCATGTCCCATCGAGTCTAGATCATATTTTGCATGGGGTCAGAACTTCTCCGCCATGTCCTCGTGTTAAAGGCCGAATAGCATCAAGGAAGCCAAAAAATTATGCTAAGAATAAAAAGTGAAGAATAAGCATACAATCGAAAAAGGTCAATTAAAGTATCAAGTACAAACTATTATGAGAAATGAAATTTTTTGTTACATTGGGCCGCCTCGGGGTCACCCACTTCATCTAGTCCGCGCAGGGACAGTGTTGGAGTTGGTGTTTGGCGCGCCAAATTTTATTGTATTTATTGTAAATACGATGTATATTTTATTTTATTATGAATAAAATTAAGTAATTTTCATCAATATATTCTTATTTATGGTAAAGGCGTAAATGACCGTAGAATGAATAGTTGTGACATAATTGCAAAAACGCCGTAATTTTTACTGAGAAATGTCACAATATAATTCATTTCTAAAATATTCATGGTCAAGGTTTACATATCTAGTCGGTTAGTAAACCCGTGAGACCGGTACATGTCATATATTACAATTATTCTTATGGTTTATCTCAGTAAACCATAAGTCTTGGGAGACTCATATAGACACGTAGGTATTTATTGGATAAATATTGAACGACTCATTTAAAGATTCCTGACATATGTACACCAACGTCAATATGAATCTTTACGAGTCAAATAACATATTAGCTCATTTGACTTGTGATACCATTGTGGATATGTGAGATATCCTTCGTACTTTGATGACAGTCACGTCAACGATCTTTTAAGATCATACCTCCGCCTGTTCGTTGGGTATAGAATGATACTCACGATATCATGTGATGTATCCAGATAGGATTTGTCAGTCCCGTGTACGGGATTTAGGTGTCCATTTTGTGATTCCTTGAAATCCTTGGCCAAGGTATGATTCGGAAATGAGTTCCGAATATTTATTGAAGAATCATAATTATGTCGCGACACATGAATTTTTCATAGCAGAGATTTGACGTTTAATCTATATCTCCGGAACAATTCGGATAACCTATGACAGAGGGATTATATATATGCAATGACTTCGACTTGGATGGTTTAACTCGATTATTTGTGGTCATTGTAATTTGTGAGTGGATAAATTACGGACATGGAAATAGTTTCCGTGACAGATAAACTTGAACCTAGGGAGTCCCACAATATAAAGTGTACTCGTTGAGCACTTGGGCAATTAATTATGGATAATTCAGATTATTCATAATTTACACATGCTTATTAAATAATGTGTATTTGTATACGATACATAATTTAGATTAGATACACATTATTAACCCCTTGGATTTTGACACATGTTTATTATTATTATTATTTATTAATTAATTGTTAATTAATTATTATTATTATTATTATTATTAAAATGGAAGAGTATTCTTGGAATATTTCTTCATGGATTTATTTTATCTTTTTTGTTAATAAAAGATGAATTAATTAATTAGTTAATTATTTATTTTAATTAAGAATATTACTTGAATATTCTTAGTTTTTTGGCCAATTCTTATTGGCTATTCCATGTGTTTTTGACACATGTATTTATTAACAAAAATATCAAATAAAAATCGTTTTTGGATAAGATCAAATTAATGTCAAATTTTAGGTCACAAAAATTATTATTTTCTTGAAAAATAATTACCCATATTCGGCCATTAGGGTCATTTTAATATAAAATGAAACTTATTTTCATTTTACAAGTTTTGGAACCAATTCTCATGTGTTGAGAACAATAAAGAAAAGATGGGTTAGGGTTATAACAAATTGATCAACACCAAAGTGAAGAAAACTTGAAGAATTGGAACTTGGAATTAAGGTAATAAAGAGTTTCCAATTTTCTATTTTCTTAGTTTTTGATTTTAAGCATGAAAATATGTATTGGATATGTATTTTGTATGTCTTAAAATATATGTGTCTTGGATATGTATATGGATCAAAATTTTGGTGTTGATTGATTAATAACCTTAATAATTTTCTTTATAAGATGTGTAAATAGATTAATTAGTGAATTAATCTTCAAAATTAAAATTTTCATTCTAGAGTGATTTTAACACTCTAAGGTTGCCTAGAATTGTTCTTGGAACTTTGTATTGTGGTGATTAAATTTTGTGTAAATTAATTGGATTAATTTTGTGATTAAATTGAATTTTGGCATGAAAAATGGACAAATAAAGTTTCTGGATCAGATCTGATTTGTGTACCTAAAACATAATATTTTTCATAAAATGTAATTTGGATGATTTTGGATGTGTATGGGTGGTGGATTAATTCCGGAAATTATTTCGGGGCGAAAACACGAGAAAACGGTGAAATTCTCATCGAAATGGGCATCACGCGTGCCGGCTGTGAACCCATCGAATTGGGCACTGTTCGGGAAGCCCTAGGGCTGACCGAACACTTCTCGAGTGACTGGGTTGCCTTGGCTCGACTGATGGTCAACCAGTTTGACCATTTGCCCGTTACGCGTATTATTTGTCGAAAAATATTTTCGTAAAATAATTCATCGTGTAACGAAATATATTATGTTATTAAATGTTAATAAATAATATATTTAAACTTATTTGGGTGAATTAAAAATATTTGATATTTATTAATTGCTCGAATTTTTTTTAAAATATTTAAAAACCATTTTCGCATTCCACCGCACCCTTCCGCTGCGTCACCCCCAATAAAATGGTATCAGAGCGTCTAATCCCACATCCAAAATAAATTTTCATGCCTTAAATATTTGATCTTTAATTCAATTTATTTTACACATGCTTGAGAATTAATTGATTGGATCAATTATTTTGGTTGTTTGACCGTATTTGTAAAATCCCCATAATAAGGCTTGATGTTTTGTGAGTGTATTGTACACTAATGGGTCTGTCTCGTCAATACATATATAAATATTTTTCTTGATATCGTGGTTGTGTCCACCAAAGCAGTGCGACTATGATTAATAAAAATTTGTTTATACTGGTAAAACTTATTTGATAAGAAACAAATTCGAGCGAAAATGCATGTCAATAGATGCCAAAGCAGTGAGGTGATGCATTAGTATCTTGGATATGTATATTGACGAGTATTGCCTTGAATACGCCCCATCCAATATATGCCAAAGCAGTGAGGATCTGAAACGGTTCAGGACCTATTTAAAAGAGTCACATTGGATGTGATTGGTAATTGTTACCTACTTTCAAATATATTTGGGCACAATGTGCCAAAGCTGTGTGTTCAAATATATTTGTGAGGTCTACTTCCTGCTATAGAATTTAATTTAATTATTGAATTCTCGAATTTTGTTTGGGGATCATCAATTTATGTAAAATAGTGGGAGGACATCCTTGTATTAAAAATCCATGATATGTTGGATGTTTTTTTATATTGATGAAATTACTTTTATCTACTAACTCATGTTTCTTTTGTTAAGTTTGTGATGGCATCTACTACTTACTCTAATTCGTTTGCTCGTGTCCTGGACGCGAACAAATTCATTGGTCCTGAGAATTTTAGTGAATGGGAATTGGATCTTAAGATTGACTTAAGGTCCGAGAAGTTGGGTTATGTGCTGGATAATACAGTGCCGCTGGATATTGGACCGGAGTCTTTACCTAAGAGAGGGAGGTATTTGAGAAATGGAAGGATGATGATTTGAGAGTCAAGTCACTCATTCTATGTTCTATGTCTCGTGATCTAAAGAGGCAATATGCTGATATGTCTGACTCTTATAGCATTATAACTTAACTTCGGGAGCTATTTCTAAACCAGGAGCATACCGTGGTGTACAGAATCTCTGTGGAATTGTTCCACGCTCGTTTGGCTGATGGCAAGTTCGTGAGTCCACATGTCTTGCACATGATGGATCTCATGGAGCAGCTTCGAAAGTTTGACTTTCAGCTGAATGAGACTTTGGGCAGGAATTTGATTCTTGGCTCACTCCCACCGGCATATTTCCAGTTTATTATGAACATCAACATGCATGGTATTCGCTGTTCCTACAGTTAGTTGCATATAATTCTTCAGACTGCTGAGGAGGACATCAAGAAGGGTGTGCCGACACTCATCTCAAAATCCTCTTTACACAATTCTTCTTCTTCTAAATCTACGAGATCGGGCAAGAAGAAGAAGAAGAAGAAAAAGGCAAAGAAGACTGGCTCTGGTGTTCCTCCTAAAGGAAATGTTGAAAAGCAAAGCAAGTCGAAGAAAAAGAAAGCAGCTGAGGACAAGTGCCACCATTGTGGCAAGATTGGACATTGGAGGCGAAACTGTCCAGATTACATAGCTTCCGTCAGACGGGAGAGGGCCTCCGCATCAGCTATGTTTATTTTCCCTATCATTGATATCTCTTTCGCTTGTGAAGCCATTGGTTCTGGAAGGGTTTTAGATTCTGCTAGTTCGACTCACATCTGTAATTCGTTACAGGGGCTGAGGGTCAGTAGGATGCTTAATCCAGGCAAAATGCAGCTGCGTTTTGGGAATAGAGATTATTTATCTGCAGCAGCTATTGGTGAATATGAGATTCGTCTATCCAGAGGCATCATCATTTTGACAGATTGTGTTTTTGTGCCTGGTTGTGTAGCTAATATTATGTCCATGTTTGTATTAGATACAAAATGATATCATGTACATATTAAGAATCGTTCTATGTATATATATGATATGAATGATGTTTTGTTACAAAAATTTCAAATTCGCAAGGTCATTATATTTTGCATGCCATTAGAGATGTTTATGAAATTGGGGATAATGAACGTAAAAGATCTGAAATTACTGATACAGAATTGTGGCATATGCGGTTAGGTCATATAGATATACGTCGCTTAACCCAGTTGATTAAGAATGGTTTGATTGAGAATCTAACTATACAATCTTTTCCAACTTGCGAATCTTGTATCAGGGTAAAATAACCAAAGCCCGATTTACTGGTGTTAGACATCAAGCCACTGACTTATTAGAGCTTGTACATAGTGATGTATGTGGTCCTATAAGTCACACTGCTCATAGTGGTTTTTCTTATTTCGTAACATTTAACGATGATTTGTCACTGTATGGTTATGTTTATTTGATGAAACATAAATCAGAAACCTTTGAAAAGTTCAAAGAATTTCGAAACGAAGTAGAAAAGAAAACTGGTAAATTCATCAAATGCCTTCGATTAGATCGAGGTGGTGAATATATGAGTAGTGAATTCACAGAGTATCTTCAAGAGATTGAGATTCTCACTCAATATACTCCTCCGCGTACTCCACAACACAATGAAGTATCTGAAAGGAGAAATCAGACTTTAGTGGATATGGTCTGATCTATGTTGAGTTTTACAGATCTACCTTACTTTTTTTGGGGTATGCTTTTCTAACTGCTACACATCTGCTGAATAGGGTTCCTTCTAAAGCTGTTCTCACTACTACATATGAGATATGGGTTGGTAGGAAACCGAACCTTAATTATATTAGGGTTTGGGGTTGTCCTGCATACGTCAAGGTGACGCAGCAGGATAAACTTTTGCCTAGAGGGTGAAAAGTTAGGTTTGTTGGATATCCTTCGAATTCCAAAGGATATCAATTCTATGAACCCGAGCATCGAAATGTGTTCGTAGCTCATTTTGCCAGATTTCTTGAAGAAGAATTCTTGGCAGAAGGTGGTAACCATAGAAGGGTTGAACTGGATGAAGTCCAACCTATAGATGACAGACCGATAGAGGACTCACAGGTTCAGACAGAAGCATAACCTTCTAGTTCCACTCTCCGTAGGTCTACTAGGATATCGAGACCTCCTGAGCGCTTGTATTTGATACAAGACAAGAGTCTCGTTGTGCTCTTTGTTGAAGAGACTGATACATATACCTATAGAGAAGCAATGTTAGACATTGATTCCGCTAAATGGCAGGAAGCTATGAATTCCAAAATGGACTCTATGCATCAGAATCAAGTATGGGACTTGGTTCCGCTTCCTGAGGGAATTGTTCCTATAGGTTGTAAATGGGTTTAGAAAAGGAAGCGCGGGCCTGATAAGAAGGTTGAAACCTTCAAAGCCCGATTGGTTGCTAAAGGTTACACTCAAAGGCCAGGTGTGGACTATGATGAAACCTTTTTACCAGTAGCGATGCTAAAGTATATTAGAATTTTGTTGGCTATCGCTGCTTACCATGATTATGATATTTGGCAAATGAATGTCAAAACAGCTTTTCTTAATGTATTTCTTGATGAAGAAATCTATATGGAACAGCTGGAGGGTTTTGTCTCCAGTCAAAATTTTGGCATGGTATGTAAGCTTAAAAAGTCCATTTATGGGCTTAAACAAACTTCGAGGAGTTGGAATCTTCATTTTGATGAGGTAATCAGATTGTCTGGTTTTCTTAAAAATGAAGAAGAACCTTGTGTTTATAAGAAGGTTAGTGGGAGTATGATTGTGTTCTTAGTGCTTTATATTGACGACATCCTGATAATTGGAAATGATCTTGGAATGATGCAGGGTGTTAAAGCATACCTCTGTAAAAACTTCTCCATGAAAAACTTGGGTGAAGCTTCCTATATACTTGGTATAAAACTCTATAGAGATAGATAAATGAAGCTGATTGGGTTATCCCAATCTTCGTACATAGATAAGATCCTAGAAAGGTATAACTTTAGCAATTGTAAAATTGCTAATTTACCTTTTCGACATGGCATTCATCTCTCGAAGAAGATGTGTCCTCAAACGAAAGATGAAAAGGCTAGAATGTCTAGTCAACCTTATGCATCATGCTTAGGAAGTATCATGTATGTTATGTTATGTACGAGACCTGATATTAGTAATGCAGTAAGCGTTACTAGCAGATATCAGTCAAATCCAGGTAACGACCATTGGATGGCTGTTAAACACATCCTAAAGTATCTAAAAGGTACTAAGGATAAGTTTCTTATTTATGGAGAAGGTGATTTACAGATAAGAGGATATACAGATTCTGACTTTCAGTCAGATCCTGATGATAGAAAGTCTACTTCAGGTTTTGTATTTACTCTAATAATGCTGCACTCAGTTGGAAATGTTCCAAACAATGATCAACATCTGATTCCACTACTGAGGCGGAATATATTGCGGCATTAGATGCTGCAAAGGAAGCTGTATGGATTAGAAAATTTATCACTGAATTGGGAGTTTTCCCAAGCATCGAGGATTCGATCCCGTTGTTTTATGACAATAGTGGTGCCGTTGCACAAGAAAAAGAACCCATAGCACATTGGAAATCGAAACATGTGGAACGAAAGTACTACATTATTCGTGAGATCATCGCTCGAGGAGATATTGCCATATGCAAGATATCTGGAGAGGACAACAAAGAAGATCCGTTTACGAAGGCCTTGCCTCCAAGACTATATGATACACATGTAGAGACGATGTGTATTAGATACCATCAAATTTGGCACTATAGCAAGTGGGAGAAAATATTGGAGTTGGTGCTCGGCGCACCAAATTTTATTGTATTTATTGTAAATACGATGTATATTTTATTTTATTATGAATAAAATTAAGAAATTTTCATCAATATATTCTTATTTATGGTAAAGGCGTAAATGACCGTAGAATGAATAGTTATGACATAATTGCAAAAGCGCCGCAATTGTTAATGAGAAATGTCACAATATAATTCATTCTTAAAATATTCCTGGTCAAGGTTTACATATCTGGTCGGTTAGTAAACCCGTGAGACCAGTACGTGTCGTATATTACAATTATTCTTATGGTTTATCTCAGTAAACCATGAGTCTTGGGAGACTCATATAGACACGTAGGTATTTATTTGATAAATACTGAACGACTCATTTAAAGATTCCTGATAGATGGTACACCAACGTCAATAGGAATCCTTACGAGTCGAAAAACCTATTAGCTCATTTGACTTGTGATACCAATGTGGATATGTGAGATATCCTTCGTACTTTGATGACAGTCACGTCAATGATCATTTAAGATCAGACCTCCGCCCGTTCGTTAGGTATGGATTGATACTCACGATATCCTGTGATGTATCGAGAGAGGATATGTCAGTCCCTTTTACGGGATTTAGGTGTCCATTTTGTGATTCTTTAAAATACTTGGCCAAGGTATGATTCGGAAACGAGTTCCGAATATTTATTGAAGAATCATAATTATGTCGCGACACATGAATTGTTCATAGCAGAGATTTGACGTTTAGTCTATATCTCCGGAACAATTCGGATAACCTATGACAGAGGAATTATATATATGCAATGACTTCGACTTAGATGGTTCAACTTGATTATCTGTGGTCATCGTAATTTGTGAGTGGACAAATTACGGACATGGAAATAGTTTATGTGACAGATAAACTTGAACCTAGAGAGTCCCACAATATAAAGTGTACTCGTTGAGCAATTGGGTAATTAATTATATATAATTCAGATTATTCATAATTTACACATGCTTATTAAATAATTTGTATTTATATACGATACATAATTTAGATTTTTATTACACATTATTAACCCCTTGGATTTTGACACTTGTTTATTATTATTATTATTTATTAATTAATTAATAATTAATTATTATTAATAATAAAATGGAAAAATATTCTTGGAATATTTCTCCATGGATTTATTTTATCTTTTTTGTTAATAAAAGATGAATTAATTAATTAGTTAATTAATTTATTTTAATTAAGAATATTTCTTGAATATTCTTAGTTTTTTGGCCAATTCTTATTGGCTATTCCATGTGTTTTTGACACATGTATTTATTAACAAAAAATATCAAATAAAAATCGTTTTTGGATAAGATCACATTGGTGTCAAATTTTAGGCCACAAAAATTATTATTTTCTTGAAAAATAATTACCTATATTTGGCCATTAGGGTCCTTTATATAAAATGAAACTTGTTTTCATTTTACAAGTTTTGGAACCAATTCTCATGTGTCGAGAACAATAAAGAAAAGTTGGGTTAGGGTTATAACAAATTGATCAACACCAAAGTGAAAAAAACTTGAAGAATTGGAGCTTGGAATTAAGGTTATAAAGAGTTTCCAATTTTCTATTTTCTTAGTTTTTGATTTTAAGCATGAATATATGTATTGGATATGTATTTTGTATGTCTTAAAATATATGTGTCTTGAATATGCATATGGATCAAAATTTTGGTTTTGATTGATTAATAACCTTAATAGTTTTCATTATAAGCATGTGTAAATAGATTAATTAGTGAATTAATCTTCAAAATTAAAATTGACTTTCTAGAGTGATTTTACCACTCTAAGGTTGCCTAGAATTGTTCTTGGAACTTTGTATTATGGTGATTAAATTTGGTGTAAATTAATTGGATTAATTTTGTGAGTAAATTGAATGTGATTGGTAATTGGGTTGCCCCGGCTCGGCTGATGGTCAACTGGTTTGACCGTTACGCGTATTATTTGTCGAAAAATATTTTCGTTAAATAATTTGTCGTGTAACGAAATATATTATGTTATTAAATGTTAATAAATAATATATTTAAACTTATTTGGGTGAATTAAAAAGTATTTGATATTTATTAATTCCTCGGAAAAATTTTAAAATGTTTAAAAACCATTTTCGCCTTCCATCTTAGCCTTCCGCTGTGTCACCCCCAACAAACAGTTCATCACAACTAGGCAGCATAGGCCTTGGGTTCTGGAACCTCGAAAGTGATTTCTGGTTCAGGGACTACAGCTGGGAGGTCGGGTTCCGGGTGAGGCTCAGCTAGGTTCATGGTGATGAGTGGTATTTATATCACTTATTCCCACTCATTTGACCTAATATTTTGTATAGTTTCTTGAGTTTTGTGAACGTTTTGATATGTTTTGTGTTATTTTGTAGATAAATAAAGTTTGGAAAGCATTGGAGGCAATTTGGGGCAAAAACGGACAAAAATGCGTCAACAGAGAAATTTTGGTCTTAAGAGCGTCGCGACGCCAAGATTTCAGCGTCGCGACGTCTAAAATACGCCGAACAGTGCTAACGTGCACCGGGTCCACAAATCAGAATCTGAGAAAAGTTTGACTTTGCTAAAATGCGCCGTGACACGTGTCACCATCACAGCCGATCTGCTAACATGCGCCGTGCCACGTGTCAGCATCCTACGATGCCGACAGTCTCTTTCCCACGTCGTCGCCACGTCATCGCCACGTCAGTATCAATTATTGGATATCCTATCCTTATCTGACACGTGGCGGATAAGAATCTCAGCGACCAATCAGAAGCCGCCACGTGTCACAATAATTGAAGCCCAACCACTCTGCCACGTGTCACCTTATCAGCTTATCTAGAATCTTCAAACCAGCGAACCAGAGCGTGCCACGTCGACAAATCTGGCGTAGCGACGCTGAGGACCTGGCGTCGCGACGTTGGATCCTACCGAGGCCTATAAATTGAGCTCGAGATTTCAGAATTCAGTGCACCTTCCTCTCTCTTAAATTCTTTCTAAATAGAGAGTTTCTCTCTCTAGATTCTTTAGTTTTTAGTTTTTTTTATTTTTAGATTTTAGTTTTGTAAATAATTTTAATTACGTTTTGTAATAATAGTAATTTAATTTTTACTTTTTACAGTTTTTACTATTTACCATGAGGAGGTAACTTCCCCAGCTATGGTGAAAGGTAATTCTTTTACTGTTACTATTTAGATTAATCTCCCTTAAAAATAATATATTCACTATTTAAAATATTGACTTAAAAAGGATACCGCCAGATTGGTCGGTTGGTAATTCATTTTAATCTGGTTTAAACCTGACTAATAAAGGATACCGCCAGATTGGTCGGTTGGTAATTTAATTTTGATTCCGCCTTTATGGCTGGTTGGACTTAATTTGACTTAATCAGGTTACCGCCTATATGACTGGTTGGAGAAAGAATCACAAGTTTATATATTATTTTATGGGAGATATCTAAATTAGTAGTAGTAAAAGTAAATCCTTTTACCTTAGCATTTTATTTTATTTTACTTTTCAGTTTTACTTTATGTCTTTTACTTTTCAGTATTTTTACTTTATGTCTTTTACTTTTAAGTTGTTACTAGCCCTAGTTATGTGTTAGTTATCTGGGGTTGTGATGAATTCTAATATCACCGGTTTATAAGTGGTTATTTTATAGTTTGGGTAATTTAAAGGTTTACTTATTAAGTCTTAAGCTTAATGCTTCTTGTTGTCTGATCACCAATAAGATTGATGTGGTAAATCTAAAATGAACTAGACATAGGGATTTTAGGTTTCAGCCTTAGACTTAATAGCCCACGATCTTCCTTGAGGATAAATAACCCTTTAATAGATTTCCTTACAGGATAGGAATATACCTGTCGGGCGGGGGTAGCCATAATTGGAACTTAAACTTAATGAATCCAGATAATTTGGTTGACATAGACATATTGTTCAATTGGGTTAAACTGGGTATTTGCGTCTGACCATCGACAGAGGCTTTTGCATAATTTAGTGTTCCAGGTTAGTAAACTGATTTATTACACAAACATAAAATAATCACTTCATCTTTTAAAAGATATTAGAAGGATTCACAACCTTAGATCTTTGTGTCTTTTGTTATTTTCCTTAGTATTTTCTTTTGTCTTTTTATTTATTTATTTATTTTGTAAAACCACTTTCAACCAATCAAACAATCATTCTCTTCTCCATTTAATTAGATATTTGTAAATAAATAGATTCAATAATTAATAACAACAGTAGGAATTAAGTCCTCGTGGGATCGATATTTTTATACTACTTGAACGATACGTGCGCTTGCGTTATACGTGTGTGTTACGCCGGTCAAGTTTTTGGCGCCGTTGCCGGGGACTTATATTTCTTGAGTTGTTAATTTTGAAGCTATCTAATTTACTTGTATCTAATTTTCTTTATCTTTATCTGTAATTTTTATTTCTTTATTGTATTTTCAGGTGATTGAAAAATGGAACACTACTGGGAGATTGAAAGATTACGAGCTTTACAAGAAGATACACCCCACATCTGGGAGCAACAGTCCGGTTTTCTGAGGCCTGTTGTCCAGCCCAATTATTATCACTGGATGCCAGAACCAAGCAATTTTACATTTGCTCAACAGAACGAAATGGGAAGATGTGTAATATGTGATGGTAACCACCCGAGCGATCAATGTATATACCTTTCAGAGTGGCAGAATTTTCAGAATCATTCAAAGTATGAAAAACCATCACATTTTCCATCTTATCCACCATCCATATGCGATTTCATCAACAAATAGAACCATCAGAGGATGATCAGTTGTTAAACATGCTCAAAAATATGTTCGAGTTGGATGAAATGCTTGAAACAAGCCAGAATCATTTGGAAAGTATTCAGAGACAATCAGAATTCATTCAGAGGATGACAGATCAAATGAGACAATTCACAGAAAACCAGGACTACATACCTCAAGAACCAGTTTCAGATGACACTGATGAAGCCTTCGAGTACCAATAATTTCACAATGACACTTCAACAGAGGAGGAGGCTGAGCAGTATCAACAACCATAGGTATCAGTTCAGGAGCCCGAACCGGCAAAGTCTCAATTTGACTTTTATTATTCAGATTCTGACGAGGATGAAGCTGATCTATTTGTACCAACTGCACCAACAACGGAGGATCAAACATTCAATCCTCAAAATGAAGATATTGGAGCATGCTTTACCATGATGTTTGAAGAAGATCTATCTGAACCATCCATTCCAGTCGTATCAGAGGATGAAAACCTAATGACAAAAACATCTTTACATCCTCAGGCAGATACTTATGGAGCATGTATTTCAAAGATGACAGATGAAGAGCTGAATACAAAAATTTTACAATACATCTGTGAAGAAAAGGTGGAGCAAGAAGCAGAGCAAATGGAGGAGCAAATGTCTGACCTTAATAAAGATCCAGAGCATTCAGGAGAAACATCGCTGTTTTGGGGAGTACAAATCAAAGATATCACCCAGAAGCTTGACAGAATGGAACTTCCATTCCAAGTCAAGCACCATATAAGACCTCCTGATTTTCTTTCTTTCTTTGCAGGAACCACTTGAACAACAAGGAGCAAAAAGGTGGCACGAGCACTGAATGGGACAAAACTCTTTTTGCCACCTTACCGTTGGAAGAGACCCTTCAAAAGCAACGCTCACGGGATTATTTTTGATCGGACATCTAAAACGACATTGAAACCTCCTTAACAGATGAATTTCAGTCACGTCTGGCTGAAGACGAAAAATTTAGCGCTAGCAGGGAGGCAACCCATGCAATTTGTTGTAATATTTGTTGTAATTTTGTGTGTTATTTTTGTAGGGAAAGGCACAAACGAAGCATTTTTAAGACAGAAGGAATTGTGTTTCGCAATCAAAGAAGAGAAACAATTCATTAGATGGCTGAGTAAGGAATGAAATCTTGAGACACATCCTAATGAATTTATATTAAGCGAGTGGCGTATTGCGTACACAATTCCGTTGCCTTAATTATTGCTTTGATTTGCTTTTCTGTTGTAATTATCTTTATTTTCGTAGACATGATCCAGACTTTTTGACCTTTCACGATTTCTTTTGTTGTTTAGCTAACAATCGTCCTTTGGAAGATATTAGTGCTATTATTACTCACCCTTTTCAGGTACTATAAATTCAGCCCGTCATTGCACTTTTGAAGGCATCCTGATTTGAAAAAGAAATACATAAAAAATGGAAGCCACTTCAAGAAGACGAGTTGAAAACATCTGTGTGTTTTGCGGCAGTAGTATTGGTACTAAGCCACAATACGTAGAGGCAGCACATGAATTGTGTCGAGTCTTAGCAGCAAGGAATATGCACTTAATATATGGCGGAGGCAATCTTAGACTTATGGGGATCGTTTCAAAGGCTGTACAGGAAGGAGGCAGTCATGTTTTGGGAATCATTCCAAAACCCTTGGCAGAGGCAAATCTTATTGGATCATCAAACGGAGAGGAACTGATCGTGCCAGATATGTCTGAACGACTGGTAGAAATGATTAACCGTGCTGATGCTTTTATCGCTTTTCCAAGTGGCTTGGGTACATTGGAGGAAATATTTATAGTATTATCTTGGGCGAACCTGAAAATACACCAGAAACCGCTTGGATTGTTCAACGTTGATGGATTTTATGATTTTCTTTGTGTGTTTCTTGACGATGCTCGGAGAAATGGGTTCGTGTCAAAACCTTTGAAAGAACTCCTCTTCACTGCCAGAACTGCTCCGGATCTAATAGACCAACTCATAGCCTATGAACCACAAGTTGACCCTATCCTTTCAAAGATAAATTGGTCCGAGGACGATCGTTGTAAGAGGCATCGAATTAATCTGGATCTTAACCTTTAATTTCATGTAGATTTCAGCTAACCAGGTACGACCTTCTTAACTCTCCTTTTACTGTTTAAGACATTGGGGACAATGTCTCATTTAGGTTTGGGGGAGAGAATTAGTTGATTAGTACCTTGTTTTTTTTAGTTATGTGTTGTTTCTATTTTTAGTTCAAATTTTTTCGAAAAATACAAAAAAATTGAAAAATTTTCAAAAAATTACAAAAATATTTTGTGTTTTTATTTTGACTAAAAAAGGTGAAATTGGTAAGAGATAGCTGAGTAAGGAGTTTCCATTCCTGAGACGTATCTCAAGCATATTTTCGAAACAAGTTAATTTTTGTTTATTTCATTTTGAATTATTTAATTTGTGAATTCTCCTAAAAACGGACTAAAATGGATCTTCATATGCTCAGTTGACAGATATTATCAACATATATAGTAACATACGGACATGAGCTAAAATTGAAAAGTTTGTAATATTCAGTGCTCTAGTTTAATTGGAGGAAACATCTCAAAAAGCAGTGGAGTAAAAAAAAAAAAAAAAAAAAAAAACTTCTGAGATCCAAGTTATTAAGTCTGTAAGGGTGTTTTAACACATAGTGCCCTAAAACCAACTGGTTTGGGAGTCACTGGCCCAAAGCTCGTTACATGGATCAAAGATGCTGCAAAATATATATATCTGAAGTCTGGGTAATTAAGTCCGTAGGGGTGTCTTAACACCTGGTGCCCTAAAGCCAACTGGTTTGGGAGCCACCGACCCAACGCTCGTTACATAGATGGAAGATATTGTATATAAATAAAAAATAGAGAAAAATCAAAGAAAAAATCAGAAAAATGAGAAAAATTATTCCATTGCTATAAAAAAGGTGTGAAATCTGATAGAACTTTAGGACAAAAATATTACTCTCTTATCAACTGCACTTATGACTGTTGTGGGCAAAAATGAGTTGATTAATATTTTGTTGGCTGTGTATATGAAGAATGGAAAAAATAATCGGAGAATTTACTTATTCGGTAATTTAGAATAAAACAAAAAACTAGTAACTTGGAGTATAAGTTTCACCTGATTAGTCATTAACATCTTTATTCTCTTTTCGCTTGTCTTTTTGCTTTTGTGTGCATTAGTTTTAATACCTGTTTACTTTTGTAAAATGTTTGTGGGTATCATTGATGTAAGCCCTCACGAGACTACAACTCGTCCACTAGGGACACCTAGGGGTTTAAAGGCTTGTTGCATACGCTAAATGCAACCGTGATCCCTACGAAAGTGGCTTAGTTAATTTTATGTTATTTTATTTTATGTTTTGCTCGAGGACTAGCAAAATGTTAGGTTTGGGGGTGTGATGAGTGATATTTATATCACTTATTCCCACTCATTTGACCTAATATTTGTATAGTTTCTTGAGTTTTGTGAACGTTTTGATATGTTTTGTGTTATTTTGTAGATAAATAAAGTTTGGAAAGCATTGGAGGCAATTTGGGGCAAAACGGACAAAAATGCGTCAACAGAGAAATTTTGGTCTTAAGAGCGTCGCGACGCCAAGATTTCAGCGTCGCGACGTCTACAATACGCCGAACAGTGCTAACGTGCACCGGGTCCACAAATCAGAATCTGAGAAAGTTGTTTGACTTTGCTAAAATGCGCCGTGACACGTGTCACCATCACAGCCGATCTGCTAACATGCGCCGTGCCACGTGTCAGCATCCTACGATGCCGACAGTCTCTTTCCCACGTCGTCGCCACGTCATCGCCACGTCAGTATCAATTATTGGATATCCTATCCTATCTGACACGTGGCGGATAAGAATCTCAGCGACCAATCAGAAGCCGCCACGTGTCACAATAATTGAAGCCCAACCACTCTGCCACGTGTCACCTTATCAGCTTATCCAGAATCTTCAAACCAGCGAACCAGAGCGTGCCACGTCGACAAATCTGGCGTAGCGACGCTGAGGACCTGGCGTCGCGACGCTGGATCCTACCGAGGCCTATAAATTGAGCTCGAGATTTCAGAATTCAGTGCACCTTCCTCTCTCTTAAATTATTTCTAAATGGAGAGTTCTCTCTCTAGATTCTTTAGTTTTTAGTTTTTATTTTTTATTTTTAGATTTTAGTTTTGTAAATAATTTTAATTACGTTGTGTAATAATAGTAATTTAATTTTTACTTTTTACAGTTTTTACTATTTACCATGAGGAGGTAACTTCCCCAGCTAGGGTGAAAGGTAATTCTTTTACTGTTACTATTTAGATTAAAATCTCCTTAAAAAATAATATATCACTATTTAAAATATTGACTTAAAAAGGATACCGCCAGATTGGTCGGTTGGTAATTCATTTTAATCTGGTTTAAACCTGACTAATAAGGATACCCATCCAGATTGGTCGGTTGGTAATTTAATTTTGATTCCGCCTTTATGGCTGGTTGGACTTAATTTGACTTAATCAGGTTACCGCCTATATGGCTGGTTGGAGAAAGAATCACAAGTTTATATATTATTTTATGGGAGATATCTAAATTAGTAGTAGTAAAAGTAAATCCTTTTACCTTAGCATTTTATTTTATTTTACTTTTCAGTTTTACTTTATGTCTTTTACTTTTCAGTATTTTTACTTTATGTCTTTTACTTTTAAGTTGTTACTAGCCCTAGTTATGTGTTAGTTATCTGGGGTTGTGATGAATTCTAATATCACCGGTTTATAAGTGGTTATTTTATAGTTTGGGTAATTTAAAGGTTTACTTATTAAGTCTTAAGCTTAATGCTTCTTGTTGTCTGATCACCAATAAGATTGATGTGGTAAATCTAAAATGAACTAGACATAGGGATTTTAGGTTTCAGCCTTAGACTTAATAGCCCACGATCTTCCTTGAGGATAGATAACCCTTTAATAGATTTCCTTACAGGATAAGAATATATTTGTCGGGCGGGGGTAGCCATAATTGGAACTTAAACTTAATGAATCCAGATAATTTGGTTGACATAGACATATGGTTCAATTGGGTTAAACTGGGTATTTGCGTCTGACCATCGACAGAGGCTTTTGCATAATTTAGTGTTCCAGGTTAGTAAACTGATTTATTACACAAACATAAAATATCACTTCATCTTTTAAAAGATATTAGAAGGATTCACAACCTTAGATCTTTGTGTCTTTTGTTATTTTCCTTAGTATTTTCTTTTGTCTTTTTATTTATTTATTATATTTTGTAACCACTTTCAACAATCATTCTCTTCTCCATTTAATTAGATATTTGTAAATAAATAGATTCAATAATTAATAACAACAGTAGGAATTAAGTCCTCGTGGGATCGATATTTTTATACTACTTGAACGATACGTGCGCTTGCGTTATACGTGTGTGTTTACGCCGGTCACATGGTCGGCTACGGCAGATGAGGGGTCGGCTTCAGCTTCATAAGGTAAGGCAGATACGGGGTCGGGATCCCCACCGACCTCAGGGTCTCGGTCATCCTTGGGGTCCAGAACAAATCTCGGCATGCATCCTCCAAAGATACCTCCCATTTACATATTCGAACGACGCTGCAGACCATTCCCAAATCCACTCTCTCCTGGAGCATCTCAAAGATTCCAACGCAGCTTTGCATGCCATCAATTTTGTCCTCCTCCCTCGCCGACTCTAACTGACCAAGCCCTTCAGCCTCCATTTTCCTCAGATCCTCGAGGATCCCAGTTGCCATTTCAGAGACCTGACATCATTTTTCAGATCTTGGACCTCGGACCTAGCCTCGCCCCTCTATTTCTTTGTGAATGCCGAGGCCCTGCGAAGAGCACCGGCCTCAGATTGTGCCTCGATCTCGGACTGTTAAAGGCCCTGAACCTCTGAGTTGAGCTTATCAATTTCGGCCTTTGTAATGTCCAACTGGCGAGGCAGTTCTTGCTCTCGCTCGGTCAGGCGGCTCTGAAGTCTTTGTGTCAGAGGGTACTTACAACTAGGTCTCGGTTGATGGACAATATATATGCCATATGTAAATAAAACAACAAAGTCAATAAGAGAAGGAAAAATAGTCAGATAGCTAGAAGATGGATGCACCTACCTGGTGATGAGAATCAAAAGACTGGTCAATCACCCTTTCAAGGGTAGGTCCTCAAGCTCTTTGGCTTTCTCAAGGCCGATCACTTTTTCCATTCGATTAAAGGTCGGAAGGAGGTGCGTCAATTGATCCCTCACCCATTCGGGAAGATCAATTGCCCCTAGAACGGAGTGCTGTCGTCATAGTCCGTGGAGAACACCGTCTGTTTGCCCTTTTGAGCTACAAATTTCTTTTTAGGGATCTTGGCAGGAGGCTTCTCGGCCTCGTCACTCCCGACCTGATGGAATTGGCGCTTTCTAGAACCAGGAGCAGTGGGGATTGCCTGAGGGATGGAGGAACCTCTCGGTCGGAGAGGTTGGGTGGGATGTTCATGGATATAAGTATGATGAGGTCGGCCTCGGAACGTATGAGGGTCCAACAGATTAGGAGGCTAGATGACCAGTTTTTTTTCTGGCTTCAGGAAGAATGGGAGTCTTAAGTCTACTTCGGCCTCCCCTAGATCCCCCACGGGCCTTCCTGGTCAGTTCTTCAGTAACTTTGCTCATATCTTTCTTGGAAGACATTCATGCAAACAGAAAACAAATGGATAAATAAAGGAGACAAGAGACATAAATTTAAAGGAAGAGCAAAAAGGTCAGCGGGTCGGTTAGAGCCTACCAAACCTTTTGGGGGGAGAAGGTGGGACATGTGGGATAAGGCCCGAGGCAGTTAGAGAAGATAGGTGGAGGAGGTCAAGGACATTGCTTCCAAATCTAGATTACATCTTGATCCGAGCCCAGTTGCGATGATGGACCTTTAGGATTTCCCCCCAACAGGCTACAAGACTCACAAAGGTAAGTAGGAGCTCGGGTCAAAAAAAGAGTTAACATATCAGGAATACACTGGCTCCATCCTTATACCGGAGCATCCCCAAGGGCATTGAGCCCAGAACCATTTTTATTTTGAAGTTCTTGTTGGTTGCCGGGAGTTTGGTAATTAAATAGTCAGCCCCGACGTAGGAGGAAGGGTAGTACCAACCCTTATACTCCTTAGGTTGGGGTTCATTCTGTACAACCTCTGTAACTTGCAGAATTAAGGCTCATTCAGCCTGACCCGACTCCATATCACTTGCAAACATGACAACACCCTCAATCCATTCAAGTTCAGCTGGCATAGGGCCAAATTCATGGCTGCCGACATCTTTGCAAAGTATTTTTGAATGGGCAGGCGCAAACCCGCTTCAAAAAAGGCCTTACATAGCGCTACCTGACCTCCCTCTGGGCAGCTGGCTAGGTCATCTTCATCAGGGACGAGGAGCTTGATATTCTCGAGAACATAATATGTTCTCTCAGCTCCAGCAGGTCCGCCTCGGTAATGGATGATGCCCGATCCATATCCAGTCCGTCAAAATCGAGCTCTGGCCGACGAGGCTCAGGCCGGACAATCCTTTATTGGTATCCATGTCTGCCTTCCTCAGAAGTGCTGAGAGAGGTGTCATAATCCCGGGGACTCTCAGACCCCGAGCTACGTACTTCCACTGGTCGAAACGACACGTCAGGTAGTAGCATTTTCAAGGGGGTGGGGGAGGAGGAAGAGTCTGAGTCAGACATCCCAAGAGAAACATGGGACGAGGAGGATGTTCAGCAAAAGTTATGGTTAGTTAAATCCCGCCCGAGGGTCTGTCTATCCCTTCCCTATAAAGTGCTAAACCCTAAGAAGCTCTAAACGCCCTAAGCAACATCAAAATTTCAAGTCTTGTAAGCCATAATTAGAAATGCGTCAAGGTAAACCCACAAATTCATACTCCCTAAACAGAAAACCCATGAACTACCCATGCAAACAAACACAGCAAAGTAACCCAATCCACCCCCCAAATCACAAAACAAGTCACAAAACACATAGCAAACAGATCAGATAAAGTGTTTATGGAACTTACTTGAGTTGGGAAGATGAGGCTGACGTCCGGGAAGTGTGTTGGAGAAGGAAGAGTTGCGAAACGCAGCACAAAGAAGTGTAAAAGCTCGGTTGAAAATGAAAAGGTAGCAAGGAAAAGGGTAAGGATGCACAGTGGTCAGATTTTATAAGGGGCTATGGCAGATTCCAACCCTCAGATTATGACAAGAGGGCCTAGATAGGCGCCACGTGTAAGGTGGATCCTGGCAAGCCGTCTGAATTTAGATGAACGGTTAAGATGAAAAAATGATTGGGATGACGCGTGATCTGGCGGTTACGATCGTTTTTGGGTTGAAGCAAATGTGGGACACGTGGCATCATGGGTATGGTTAAGGCAAAAAGCCTTCTGGCATGATGCGATGAGTATTTAAGACATGATAATGGCTTCACGGTTACCTATTGGCGGTTACAGAAAGTCAGATGGGCATTTATGGAGGCCTCATGACTCCCGAGGTGAGATCTTTTGGGCATTACAGATAATCAGTCGATCCGAGCATATAGTAACCACAAGACCGACCACGTTGATAGTCCGAGGAGGATAAAACAGCTTATGATGAGATGAGTGGTCCGGAACCGATCATCTACCCCTCCCACCATTGTAGTTCCCGATACCAACTTGCAAACTCGTTGGAACCGAGAACTAAGGGACATATGTTGATGGTGAATTTTGGGCCTAAGTATGGCCAAGAGCTCGGGAAGGGTAGGAAGGAAGTTTCACATTGGGAACACTGTAGTCCGAGGATATCGCTAGTTACCTGATCCAGTAGGGTGGTCGGAATCGCTCTCGAGGAGTAAGGCAATACGGGACTATAGATCGAGTACCTTGGGTTTGACCTGACTTTTTGAGTTCGGTAGAGAGGGATAAGTTTTACCCTGGTTGCCCGACCAAATGAATGAGCTCGGGACAATATTGGCCAGGTCGGGTGTAGTATTGTAAGCTCGGTACGAGAGCTCGTCCTCTCTATAAAGTTTAGATATGGCAGGGCCAACTGGATGATTCTCATCTGACACACGCCACCACCGCGTGAATATGCATTTACAGGCTGGCATCATTAATGTTGCGTGTTGCACTACCCGAAACAGAGTGATTTAATGAAATGTTAGATGGCGGGTTTTACTTTTGGCAGTGGCAGGCTTTACTTTCGGCAGAGATAGGCTCACATGGCTGACTTCACGAGGATGGTGGAACAATGTTTATTTTCCTTAGGGGTGGGTAAAAAAACCGACCGAACCGAACCAAACCGCAAACTGAATTAAACCAGACCGAATTTACTGTTTTTTTTCTAACGGTTCGGTTTGCTGTTTGGATTGGCCCACCCCAAAAGGTTTACGGTTTGGTTCAGGAGTTAATCCGAACCGCACCTGTTAAACCGAACCGAACCGTTATAATTAAAAAAAATTATATATTTTTATAAAAAAAAAAATTTATATTTTTCTTTTAATTTTATTCTATGTTTTCTTTTTATTAGTATGTTAATACTTTTATTCTTAATTTTTTGTTATATTTTTTATTCTTCAATTTATTTGTTAATACTTTTATTCTTAAATTTTTTATTTTATGGTAGCATCATTATTCTTGAAAGTAAGATGTTGGATTTGTCTCTTAATTAAAATGATGGTAGCATCATTATTCGAGGTAATTTTTAAAAAATACAAGAATTAATTGTGCCTCATTTTTCAATCCTTTATGAAGTGTATGTGTTCCCTGCAGTCACAGCTTACACACTAGCACTTCATACTATTTGTTGGATAGACTATTTTTTTTTATCTTCACTTAGTGGATGAAAATTTATTTTAAATATAATAATCCGTAAACCGTTGGTTTAAAAAATTTTCAATCTGAACCAAACCGTTATTTAATGGTTTGGTTTGAGAGGTAAAAAATCTGAACCGTAAAATATGGTTTGGTTCGTTTTTAGTAAAAATCGAATCAAACCGAACCGCTCCCACCCCTAATTTTCCTTAGTATTTAAAGAGGTTGAGAGTACTTTTGAAGGGGTTAGCTAATTTATTTTCAGGCACTACTTGTAAAAACAGTGAGAAAACACTAGCTCGGCACTACCCGATCACCTGTAAAAAAGAGGTCGGTCAAGCTCGATCAAGTTATAGAATCAGTCTTTTTCTTTGCTCCCGTGGACGTAGGTTGGATCCATTCCGCCGAACCACGTAAATTCTTTGTCGATCTTTGTGTTTGCTCTCGTTTTCTGCTAAGTTTGCTTTTGGTTCCCAACTAACCAAACAAATTCACAATTGAGAGAAGATTGTTCAAGGAGCAAGTTTTTGAATTTATCCCCGGAACAAAAATCAACCGTCAACACATATTTTCCAAATGTAGCCATAATTTGCAGATGCTAGTCATCTTCATGACATTTTTTGATAAGAACACATATAATCTATTGCTATCTATTTATCTCATATTAATTAAGTATTAATTAAGTATGAGATTAATTTATGGTTTATTATTCTTTGGATATTCTTTCATTACAAGCCAGTTTTTAAGCAGGAGTTCATCTATGGGTTCGTAGTAATTGGTATCAGAGCCAACAACATGACTCTCAGTTATTCGAGTGACGCTGGTATTACAATATTGATTAAATATGAGATTAACTTGTGGTTTATTAATATTTGGACAATTTCTCCTTACAAACTGATCTTTTTTACGAGTTCTAATGGTTTCGTAATATAATCATTTTAAAGAAGTCTTTTCGTCCCAAAATTCGCCTAACAACAATGCTCATTTTAAGACTGGTTTCAATTAATTTTAGGCAAATTGAAATATAACTGAATTGTTTGTTTCTATGATTTTAGGAGGATTTTGAATATGCATACAGAGGAAAAGTTGAAAATTCAAAAGCATTTTCTTGTTTTACACGTAAACAGGTTTGAAAACAACATTTTCAAAAATTTCTGTAGAATTAATCGAAGCTATTAAGTTAGGCAGAGGGTGGACAAAATGATAATCCAATGATGATTGATGAATAATACGTCTATTACTACTAATGCTTAATTTGACATTATTTGTGTACAATTGTATCTACACAAGTGTATTAAAATTTTGTAAATTATTAACGATCCGTCTAATAATATTTATAAAGTGTAATAATTTCTCACTTTGCTGTCAATGGCCGTTAAAATTAGATCACGTCACAAAAATAATTTAGTCAATTATTATGATGGGTTCACATATATAAAACGGCGAAATAGAAAATTGATATACTTTTGTAAATATTGAGTAGACTGCTGATAATTAAACAAAGTCTTATGATTTTCTCAAACTTTCATTCACATTGAGTGAAAATTTCATAATTTATCATTTAATATTAAAATAAATATTTATTAAAATACATATAATCAATATATTTTATAAATTGTATTATATATTAAACAAAAGTATTTTAGTAGTGTTAAATTTTCATATATTTTAAATATGTTTGACAAATTAATATGTAACACCCCCTAGGTTTTAGCATGTATATCAAGATCATACATGTTATGCATGTATATAAGTTATATTTTAAATATTAAGGAACCTCAGATGGAACCAGAGATCCAATTAGGTGAAAGATCTACAACACAGGTTCTACATAAGTCGAATAGAATATCAAGGTCTCCTGAGAAACTATTTTTAACGTCTGATGTGAGCCTTGATGTTCTCCTTTTGGAGGAAACGGATCTGACTACGTATAAAGAGGCGATATTGGATATCGATGAAACCATGAAATCCGAAATGGATTCTATGCATGAGAATCAAGTCTGGGACTTAGTTGAACTTCCTGAAGGAGTTAAACCTATTGGTTGTAAATGGGTCTATAAAAGGAAGCGAGGGCCCGATGGAAAGATGGAAACCTTTAAGGCTCAACTAGAAGCGAAATGTTACACTTAACGTCCTAGGATTGACTATGAGAAAAAAATTTCACCAGTAGCCACGCTAAAATCTATTAGGATTCTTTTAGTCATTGTTACATATCATGACTATGAGATATGACTGATGAATGTGAAAATCGCTTTCCTAAATGGATTCCTCGAGGAGGATATCTATATGGTGGAAAAGTGATTAGTCACACCTAATTATACATATTTGGACAAATTAGATTAAACCCACATAAAAGTTGATTAGAACTTTTATTAATTAAAAATTGCATAAGTTTTACGATAAAAGGCAAGCTTGAACAATGTTTTAATCAAGTTTGAGAATGCTAAAACAAGTAAGAACTAGAGATATTAGCCTAAGTAAAAGAAGTATTTAGAGAAGCTTTGGAAGTTCTCTACAATATTTCAATAAGGAGAAGAATATTGGATCTTGGAACCAAGCTTGCTAGCTTTGGGAATTTTCTACAACAACAAGGAGAAAAAGATTGGATCTTGTAACCAAGCTTGCTAGCTTTGGAATTTCTCCACAACATTTCAACAACAAGAAGAAGATTGGATCTTGGAATCAAGCTTGCTACGTAAGTTTAATCTTCTCCAAAGCTATGTTTTCATTTGTGAGTTATTATTAGTGAGACATATAGTGGTGAATTATGTATTGGATACATAATAACATAGCTTGATGTTGAAATTAGGCTAATTGATTGTGTATGGATGCTTTGGAAATATAAACACAATATGTTTGTAACTGGGTCAAATATGTTCATGTTGGACATGAAATATAAAATTAGAGTTTTGAACTTTAGATGATAGCTTAGAGGTATGACTATCATTTTAGAATCACTTGATCACCTTTAAGTGACCTAGAAATGTTCTTATGTCACTTTATTATGGGATTCTATTTTGGTTTATGTTTTGATTCAAAGAATTGCATATATGTATTTAGAATAAATGTATGCTTATTGTATAACATGTGTTGATGTTCGTTTTGATGTTAAAATTAGATTTTAGGTGTATTGAGGTGTTTGGAGAAAATTAGAAGTGTTTTGTATTGGATTCAAAATAAATTTGCTCACTGCCAATATTTTACACAAGGCAGCGTCGCGACTCCTAACTCCAACGTCGCGACACTCACCTCTCAAAGCTGCGGGCATCGCGACGCTTACCCTTGCATGTCGCGACACCGAGCTCTCACAGATTGGGCGTCACGACACTCATCCTTTCACGTCGCGACGCCGAGCTCTCGCAGATTGGGCGTTGCGACTCCCAAGCCTGCAAGTCGCAAGTCGCTGCCCATGAACGCTGAAACTTCATTTTCTCCGTCCTAGAGTTTCCGGACTTCAATTTGGTCCCCATTTTTTTCCTACGGACTCATAACGAAATATAGTATTCCATAAAATTTTTTAAAAATAAACCCATATTTGATATCCATGGGTTAGATCCACTTCCGCTGTGCGGGGTACCGATCTGATCCTAGGGGTCCCACTGTGGGACACACGAACTGGACGACGCATGCTGTTATGGGCTCGCGGCCCGATTGGGAGTACGGAGTAGCCCGTGGGGGACTAAACCGGAGAATGATGGAGTCGCCACCCGGTGTGAACCGGGAAAATGAGATTTAAGGCCGCACTCACCCCTCGCAAGTATGCATGAGGTGCATGTGATGCATGCGATACAAGAAATATATCAACTCATTAAAATTTTCTCACAAATCGGCCCATCATCATTTTAGAAGCTTTTGGGCTAACTGTCATAGGAGTGAACTCGTCCCAGTTTAAATGGCCCAACAAGTTCACATCTCATGGCAAGAAGTCCAACCGTATCCAAATGATAATGTTCCTAAACACAAACATATAATGTCCCATTGACGTTTTAGAAGCTTTTGGCCCAATCATCAAAAGATATGTTCTTGTCCCAGTTTAAATGGCCCAACAAGCCCATACCTCATGACAAAGGTCCGAATGGATCCAAACGACTATGTTCCCAAACACAAGCACAAGGAAATAGTTGCTATAGGCCATACAATTCCGGTCTACGTGTGGGTTTGCAGGAGTGTAGACAAAGACTCTCGCTGGCGAATGATTACCCACAACTAGGTCTCCCCACTCAAGGGTTCGAGCGACCAAGTGAGCGCACCTTTTTATACCTTACAGTACATGCCAACGAGTTATAGTGTGTGACTAACTGTCAAATGGATTTCTTGTTGCAGATTCCCCAAAGGGAGGGTGGAAAGAGGCTCTCTTAAGTACCCAAGCCTCTTAGGCTCTTATCGCTTGGTGACAGGAATAAGCAACAAGTCTTCCAGATTAGTCTGTCACAATAGGCTATAAGTAGATGATTATCTAGGTGTCTTCACAGCTTTTCCTTCTAGAAAGGTAGTGAGTGAAGGAAGACACCAAACCATTACCCAGCCAAAACAATATGCATTTGATTAAACCCCTTTTAACTCACAGTAGACACGCTTAATTAAAGCACAAATCATAATATTACAAGACATTATTTCGGGGTCGATTCTCGATCCCCAGTGGAGTCGCCAGACTGTGGGACACAGGAACTGGGCGACGCATGCTGTTCCGGGCTCGCGGCCCGGTTGGGAGTACGGAGTAGCCCGCGGGGGACTAAACCGGAGAATGATGGAGTCGCCACCAGGTGTGAACCGGGAAAATGAGATTTAAGGTCGCACTCACCCCTCGCGAGGGAAGACCTCAAACCGTTGGGTTCGGAATGGTCCATTACTTATGTCACTTGTAATGAAAGGATTTGTGCAATAATTTAGTCAAACCTAAGTAACACCTATTTCCAAGAGTATTATGCTTCTAAGTTCACATGCATGAAAGTAATCATCACAACGGAAAACATGCAATAGCACACGGCAATCTCATGAACATGCTTCGATCATATAATGCGGAAAACAAAGAACAACCTAAACCTAATGTAAATTCCAAACACAAAACAAAACGATTAATCATGCTTGAAAATAAACAACCAAATAGGCTAAACCATGCCTAAGAACCAAGTAACATACTAATGACCTAATCATGCTTGAATACCATCTCATGAACACATCAAACAGATAGACGCATGGATATAAATAATATGATTGATTACATGATATAAGAGAAATCCCCTAAGAAACAATTATACATGACATGTGATGAAAATGACTCAATTCAGTGTATTCACGTTCGTGTAGCGTTCGTAAACGCGTTCGAACGGTAAACAGAAGGTTCACGTTCGTATAGTGTTTGATAACGCATTCGAACGGGACCAGACAGAAAACATGCGTTCGTGCGGTGTTCCGGAACGCATTCGAATGGGGTTACAGCAGTGACCTCCAAAATGCAGTAAACAACATGACACATACTTGAACGGATGAATAGATGACACCTAATAAATAATAACAGGCTAAAAGCGCGGCAAAGCATCGTGGTAAAGGATTTTAACCTCTCAAAATAGAGGACCTTTAATCGCACGTACTAAGCCCATGCGCAATCAACACAATACATATATAAAAAGTAAAGACAATGATATCGGACTTCGTATACCCGATTGAACACATCTTATATTCAACCGAATATACGTCAACCGGCGCGGCAAAGCATCGTGGTAAAGGGTTTTAACCCCTCAAAACAGGGGACATTTAATCCAACTTACTAAACCCATGTGCTCGATCACGTAATGCATATAAAAATAAAGACAATAATATCAAACTTCGTATACCCGATTGAACACATCTTACATTCAACCGAATATACATCAACCGGCGCGGCAAAACATCGTGGTAAAGGATTTTCACCCCTCAAAATAGGGGACCTTTAATCCAACTTACTAAGCCCATGCGCTCGATCACATCATTACACAACAAATAACACGCAGAAATTAAATGACGAATAATAAACATATCAAAACAACATAAAACAAAAAAATGCATCGTTTACTCATGTGGTACGTGGAGTTGTATCCCGAGTACAGATCATACTATCGTCCATTCGGAATCGGCTATGAAATTTATGTCCGGGTTTCCATCCAATATACCACGTGAGGCGACACATTTTTCATTTTATTCAAAGGGCCACAACATACATCATTTCATAATACATGCATTTTCTATCTATTCAAGGGCCACAACATGCACTTTAACACAATAATCATGCGAACGAAACTCAATAAATAATAAACATATAACTGAAAACGGATGTGAAAAATACCCTCAGGTCTAACCTTTTATGTCGACTTTTGGACTCGCGTTTCACGGCCATCGGAAGGGCTATCACTCCGCAACTCTTCCGGTTCACTGGATTAACGTCTTAGCTCGCTGTCTTGCTGTTTTGGTCGCTGTTTTCACTCAGTTTTGCTGCTGTTTTCTCTGTATTTTTTGGTCACTGTTTTTGGTAATTTGTTCACTGTTTGGGGACTATTTTGGGGTATTTTAGGGTGCGGATCAGGGGCTGTTCCAGGGACTGGTTTACTCTCGGTTTACTCACTGTTTTGGGGTGATTTGTTCACTGGTTTTGTGGGGTTAAGAGGTATGGTTTGTGGCTGTTCAGGGACTGGTTATGGAGGCAGTTTATGCATAGATTTGAGGGGCCACTGAAGGGTCTGTTTTTGGTGTGTTAGGCGCTTAGGTTGCTGTTTTTTGGTGTGACTTTGGGTGGTCAATGGGCAGTGAATTTGTGTGGCTCGTGAGTGTTTAGCTATGTGGCCGTGGGGGCTGCTAGGTGAATGTAAGGAGACAGTTTTATTGCGTGAGGGCTGAGTGGATAATGGCAGGTGTGTGGAGTGGTATTGGCGAGAAAGGAATTGAAGTGGTGAGCTGTTTGAGTGAAATTTGTAAGGTGTGTTGGGTGCTTGATGAAGGCTGTTTATGCGGCTGTGAGGCTTGTGTGTGAGGGGGGTATATGCGGCAGTGAGGCTTGTGTGTGAGGTGAGCCGTGAATGTGGAGTTATGGCGTGAGTGGGGTGCTTTACGTGAAGGAGCTAGGGTTTCTTTTCTTTGTGTATACCGTCTGAGAGAGAGAGAGAGGTCTTAGGGGTGAGAAAAGTGCTTCTTTTATAGACAAAGGTTAGGCTTGACAAGGAAAGGGATTTGGCTAATTAAAAAGGGATATGATTTAGTTTCAAGTAAGGTAAATATAAGATTGAGGGGGGGAGACAAATTTAGGCTTGATTAGGAAGTTAGTATATTTAATTTGTGTTGATTAGGCATATAATATTTTAAGTTAGGAATAATATATTTTTAATTAGGAATAATATTTGATTGATTGATTTTAACTTGGTATGATTATATTTCATGTTTTTTTTATTTAGTCTGGTATATTATTTAATTCAATTGGGTATATGTATTTTGAGGGCCTTGGGCGTGTGGGCTTGGTGGTGGTGGGCGTGGGCTTGCCTTGGTGGATTAGGTGTTGTGTTGGTTTGGTGAGTGAATTTGGGCCAAGGTTAAATGGTTCTGGGTTTTTTTAGGCTAAATGTGCTTTAAAACAGAGGTCCAACAAGTGCGCTTGACGCTAAACAGGAGAATAAAAATCTAACGAAATATCGATTCCTTTCAGACGACCGTTTCCCGCAACGTCCTCGACTAAAAGGTAGTGCCTCCAAATGAGACTCATCATAGGGATTCCCATGCAAAAAATGCAATGCCTACACCCACATCCGCCCCAACACTATGAATTATTTAAGAATGTCCAAACGGGCCAAGACAAGGCATACCATTTCTAAATGAAAGCCAGTGTGAGTACTGGACTCATGCCTTGACATATTTGGATCATAACTAAATATTCTAAGTCCAACAAGGTTTTCATACATGGTGGCCCATTGAGATGTCAAAGCATTCAATCAAATTATCATGGAACATGAACTTGTTCCAGTGAAAAGGCTCAACATGTTCCTTGTCTCATGATAAAGAGATTAAATGGTTTCAAATGGCTAGAGCTCAATCACAAACAATATGGAGGCTCATATAGGATAATCATCTACAGGCTTTTGTGTGGGCTCATAAGGGTACTTAGGCTCTTATCAGCGAAGTTTTTCCCACAATTAGGTCTCCTCACTCAAAGATTCAATCGACCAAATGGACGCACCTTTTTTATATCCAAGGATACATGCTAATAAGTGATGGTTATCATCATATACCGATCCACCACTTTGAATGAAAGCGATTTCTCGATACATGACGACATCGGGGTTTGAAGGGTATGCAAAAATAATGAAGACATGATTCATCTTAGTTTCATCAAAGATACTATAAGGCATTTTTTTGTGGCTGATTCTTTATCCCCTGTGGAGTCGCGAGTGAAGCGGGATTTCCCGTTATGCCTATGACATTGACGACCACGACACTGTTGAGTTCGCAGCTCGTATAGAGTATGAATAGTACTACGGGGGAACTAACAGGAGAATAATGGAGTCTCCACCCAGTATAAGACACTGAGAATGATTTAGGGCCCCACTACACCCCTCGTAAGGCCCGACCTTAAACCCTTTTGGGTTCGGAATGGTCCCTTACCGATTCCAGTATAATATCTCGGTTCAAAAGATTATCCACATATCTTATAATGTTGTATCACACAACAACAATTTATATAGCATACATGGTGCAATTAGAATAAAAAGAACGAGAAAATAACAAATTAGAAAAATTAAAGAGTGCCAAAAAATTATCAAAGCTATAATAAAACACGAATTAAATATATCTTTCTGGTCAGGCTGGCCGGATTTATATTAATGTCCAGCCAGACTTGATAAAGTCTGGCCTAATGTGCTATGAAGGACAGGAACTCAGAATCTTGCATGACAACAAATAACAGGGGTATGCCATTCTTGAAACTAGTAACTATAAAGTACAAGATCATGCATAGTAATAATGAAACAAGAATGATAATAATGATAAAAAAGAACAGTGAAGAAGACACGCGTAGCTACTTCCAAGTGGTACGTGAAGTTGTTTCCCAAGTGCAGACCATACTACCGTCCATTCGGATTTCGCTATGAAATTTATGTATGGATTTCCATCCTATATACCACAGGGAAACTGATACGCGGTCGAATGTAGCTGTTATACGAATGGAATTACTACGCTACAGTTGTATGTCCAGTCGGACATATATTATGTCCGGCCAGATATATGACATCAGATTATATTAAGAAAATAAGTAGAACATAGATTAGAGTGCCCTTAGGTCATTTATCTCTAGTGTTGTTGGCTCCAAAGCACCTCTGAAAACTTGGTTTAGTTGTGATTTCTTGCTGGAGATTGAGAATTTTAAGGTTATTGTTTGTTATTGTACTTTTTTCCAAGGTTGATAAAGAAAGATTCGTTCTAAAAAGTCCCCCCACTGTGTGAGTAATGTTCATTTGCATAGTGTTTAGGGTTTGGCTAACGAGGAAATAATCTATTTGTTAAGGAAAATATTTTGGTTTTATGGAAATTGGTAAAAAAGGAAAGTGATCGAATCTGTCTACAAGACTGGAAATCGATACATATACGACCAGTTTTAAGGCATGTCCGGCCAGGTTTGCGGGTTATGTTCAATCAGACGTATATGACATCCGAACGAGTATGGATGTATATGACATTCGTCCTGGATTTGACCATTATTTTGGACTTCTTTAAGCTTACTTTCCATTCCAGCACTAGACTTCACAACAAATTGCTTTGCTCCGTTTGTGCTTTTCCCTACAAAAACAACACATAAAATAAAAAACATTCACACAAAATATGAAAACAAATATTACAACAAATTGCATGGGTTGCCTCCCTGCTAGCGCTAAATTTTTTTCTTCAGCCAGACGTGACTCAAATTCATCTGTTAAGGAGGTTTCAATGTCGTTTTAGATGTCCGATCAAAAACAGTCCCGTGAGCGTTGCTTTTGAAGGGTCTCTTCCAACGGTAAGGTGGCAAAAAGAGTTTTGTCCCATTCAGTGCTCGTGCTACCTTTTTGCTCCTTGTTGTTCCAGTGGTTCCTGCAAAGAAAGAAAGAAAATCAGGAGGTCTTATATGGTGCTTGACTTGGAATGGAAGTTCCATTCTGTCAAGCTTCTGGGTGATATCTTTGATTTGTACTCCCCAAAATAGCGATGTTTCTCCTGAATGCTCTGGATCTTTATTAAGGTCAGACATTTGCTCCTCCATTTGCTTTGCTTCTTTCTCCACCTTTTCTTCACAGATGAATTTTAAAATTTTTGTATTCAGCTCTTCATCTGTCATCTGTGAAATACATGCTTCAAAATTGTCAACCAGAGGATGCAAAGATGTTTCTGACATTAGGTCTTCATCCTCTGATATGACTGGAATGGATGGTTCAGATAGATCTTCTTCAAATATCATGGTAAAACATACTCCAAGATCTTCATTTTGAGGATTGAATGTTTGATCCTCCGTTGTTGGTGCAGTTGGTACAAATAGATCAGCTTCATCCTCGTCAGAATCTGAATAATAAAAGTCAAATTGAGACTTTGCCGGTTCGGGCTCCTGAACTGATACCTCTGGTTGTTGATACTGCTCAGCCTCCTCCTCTGTTGAAGTGTCATTGTGAAATGATTGGTACTTGAAGGCTTCATCAGTGTCATCTGAAACTGGTTCTTGAGGTATGTAGTCCTGGTTTTCTGTGAATTGTCTCATTTGATCTGTCATCCTCTGAATGAATTCTGATTGTCTCTGAATACTTTCCAATTGATTCTGGCTTGTTTCAAGCATTTCATCCAACTCAAACATATTTTTGAGCATGTTTAACAACTGATCTTCCTCTGATGGTTCTATTTGTTGATGAAAATCGCATATGGATGGTGGATAAGATGGAAAATGTGATGGTTTTTCATACTTTGAATGATTCTGAAAATTC